>OOFE01011064.1:0-19806 GCA_900323365.1 Monocentris japonica
GCCCCTGGTCTCTTCTAGTTTGGCACAGCTGACACCCGGCAAAGCGGGGATTCCAGCGGGTGCTGTCGGCGCCACCGTTAGAGCACCCATCTGGGGGGTGTCACGACCCGCTGGGAAGATGAAAGAAACAAAACAAACGCGAGCACGCACAGATACACGAGCGTGTGCACACACATGCACATCGGTCCTTCTTGCCATTACAAATAGATTAATACTCAGCAGAGGGCATCATCATCAAGGGCTGGGAGAATGAGACAAACATATGAATAAATCAGCGGAATGTTTTATCTGTTGTTAGGAAACATATTGAGGAGATTTGTTGCTGCAGGGGAAACAGGCTGCCTGGCTGCTTCTATTACACTGCTCATTGATACTTTAAATCTAGCCTGATAAAAGAGTAGAACCCTGCTTATCTACAACATAAAATAAAGAGCTTTAGATCTGCATTTCCACCTCTACTTGAATGGGGAATAAGTTGCATTACAATGTACACTCTATTATTAAGATCATGCCGCGTGCTGATCTAGGATCTGTTGTCTCCTGCATGACATGGATGAGACAATGTCGTGTTCATCTCGTGTTTTTACATGCATCTAGTTCTACAGTGTGGTGGACTGGCCTCCATCTCCGGCGTGTGAGTGGAATTGTAATGCAGGTATTAAGTCAGCGGGTGTCAATGTGGAGTTTGGGGTCCGCTAGGGGTCCTCAAGGGGGTTCCAGGGAGACCCCAGAAAAAAGAGGAATAGTTTATTATCATTAGAATGTAATTCAGTAGAAATTATCCCAATTAGAGAATGTGTAAGAATGACTATTGTAATCCTAGGTTTCACTAACACTGCTATTATCTCCCTACGTACCGCGTAAAGATTGTATAAGACTGTATAAGACTGTATTTAGTCCCAAGCCTGCTAATATTGATTACATACAGGCTTTTTTGTAGAGAAAACAGAATATGTAAGGGCCAGGGGATATCAGGAAATGACAAAAATATGATGCATTGAAAAACACAGGAGGATACAATGAACATCCTTGATAAAAATGTAAACGAAAACTTTTTAAACTATCCAAAAACAGACGTGCGAAGGAAAATGCATGACTTAATTTAAAGGACATTTTCATCAAAAGGCAAAGACTGACTAATTCAAAATGGTGTAACAAATTAACACTGGTGGGAACTTTCAGCAGACATGTGAGGGGATTCAAATAGATCAGAAAAAAAAGCTATTCAGGATACATTCCCATTTTCCCCTCTTCAATCCCATTCCTTTGTGCCTATATTTATATTGCTGCGATGAGAGTGAATTCATACAGTGTGTTAAACATAAACCAGCATCCACATACCTCATGTATGAATAGTGCATTGATCTGTTCTTTTTATGCTCTTCCTTCCACTAAACAATAATTAGCAAATTAGCTTTGATGGCAGTGGACAAGGCGAGGCGGCATTTCTTCCTCTGTGAAACACACACACACACACACACCTTTCTAATAGGGGGTAATAACTCATCTGCAAAACAAATGAATGGATGTGGGTTGCTGTGGTTACAGGAGTGTGGAGCTTGGCCGGCTGAATCATTCCCAGTGAATTATTTATGTTGATTATCACTCCCCTTACACACCAGGCAAAGACTACTTGGAGGGCAACTCATATTAACAACTTCTGAGAGCGGATTCCATTCATTAAGACATCAATACGCATTGTTTCATTGGTAAGGCATTTTACATTTTGACTATTTATTTTTAGACTTTTTAAGGCCCTGTTCTCACAGCATCGGCTCACTGCTGTTTCTGGCAACACTGGGTTTATTTAGCTAACGCTTTGCTGCTGAGAGACATTCATCAAAACAGGATCTAGAATGATATATTATACCTATGAAATATATTTAATGTTTAGTAGTAAAAGATAAAATTATAAAGGCCCATTATATGACCTCAGGTACACTTAAAGAAAGAAAGGTTGAAAAATCCCCATCCATATATTATGATTTTAATAAACCATTCTAAACTATGCAATTAACCAAGACAAACTAAGTTAACATGTTTTATGTGCAATGTTTTACCAAAATAAGAGTCCTACATGGGTGGCCTTAAAGTAATAAAACATGACTATCAAAAATGCTCCTGAGCATGGCTTGATTTGCATTCAAGGTGCTGCTCACAAATAGTTAGTGGATTAAAATACAGCTCTATGAATCCTGAAATACGGAGATTCAAGTGTTTTCAAGTCAAACGTCTATCCCTGTAACGTGTGATTTTGTCATGAGTCACCATCAATTAGACCCCTCTCCTTGAAAACGTTAAGTCTACCAAAAAGTCATCTCTGAAGACACCCTCCCCCCTGCCCCCCGAGGCTGTTGCATGAATGTGTCTAATAGAGGGGAAACTCCTTAACACCTATCCTCTCAGCAGAATCACACTATTTTGTTTGTTGATGTAAGCAAAAAGAGGTTGGCATTTAAAAAGACCTTACCTATGAAAGGATAAGTGTGCACGAGTGTGTGCATGTGTGCGTGTTTCCAGTGCCAGCCTTGGGAAAAAACATTTTGCACAATCACCTGCCTGGGGCAAAGCTGTCAGAGGCCATCTGGGGGGATGTGTGTGTGTCTGTGTGTGTGTGTATTTGTTGTTTTCAACAAAGCATTTCTTTGCTCTTAAACACTGACCTTGCAATCTCACAAATACAGACAGATCCAGATGCATAAAGACAAGCACATTTACCCAGCTTGCATGACTTGCACTACACAAACCGCGCTCCTTCCTAAAATGCTATATTTCCGATATTCTCACACCCCGCTCTTCCTTTTGAAAACATGCTTCAAAATTACCATTGGGATCTTAACATTGGCAATTAGCTTCATTTCCTCCAGCGGCATTTATAAGGATGAGGCCCTTTTCTATTTCTGCCTGCAGTGGCTTTTACTCCCCGTCAAAAAGGGGCCTTTTTCAAGCTGAAGCAGAGACTAATTAACAAAAAGACCACTTCTTTTCAGCCTATGATGGCAGTTCATAAATAATGGCAGCTCATTTCGTGCATAGATAACCCATCATAAAGATATCTAATACATGATAGAGTTTATATCTATGAAAGGTCTATGAAAGAACACCGCGTTTCCTCCCATCATACATTTCTAACACTACATTTGTCACTGCCTCATTCCAATTGCCGTAAGTATAAATGTGTTCTCATTTCTTGCGTGTGTAAGTAATGAAAAAATACACACATAATGCACGCCGACAAATCAAGAAAACACACAAAAGGTGCACACACGGATACACACACACAAAATCCATCATACTCTGTCAAGAAAACAAACAACAGGAGAATAAAAGTGGACAGCAGCTCACAAACATGTGGTGGAACGCTGGCGAGCTGGCGCTGAATGGAGCTCGCTCACGTATCAATCTTCATCAACGGCAAAGACAATCTGGACTCAAAAAGGAGGAAATATTTCCACATTTCCCAGGATACGGCAGGAAGGGAGGAGGAGGGGCTAGCCTGGCCTAGTTTAACTCAACACTACAGGAGCTTCTCCTGACGGACTCCTGATAGGTAGGGAAGGTATCTTTGCTGCTGTACATACAATGGCTAATGAAGACTTCTGTATTTTTGCATTATGAATAGTGTCTGAAATTGGCACACTTGCTAAGAAAATGTTTCAGCAGATAATGCCAAAATAATTAGACATTTTTCATCGAAACACGTCGGCCTACCTGTTATTTTATGCATAGAATCGCATATGGTGTGAAGAATTCAATAAAGAGAAAAGAGCAGATTTTTGCAATACACCATCGAGTGACTCGCCACATAGGAATAATGTCAGGTTTCAACTAACATTAAGTTAGTTACCCATCTAGGCGGCGGAAAAACAGAAGTTTAGACACCAGTGCTTTTGTGGAGCAGTGCAACAGCCAATCAGGAGCCTGTTAGACATCATTATTTTGCTCTGATTTGATTGACTCGTGGTCAGAGAGAACGTCCGGTGGTCAAAGACTGTATATATAACAGAGGCTTTGAAATGTTATTGTCTCCTAAAGTTACTGGTCAGTGTGGTGGGTGATTGATTTATCCTCAAAAGACTTTGGTATTTGGTGGGCAGTAATTTTAGATTATGCTTTATTATGAGATGATCATACATCCCTTGACGTGTCTATTATCTGTGTAAAACCGAAAGGATATTTTGCTTGGAAGAAGAAGCTTTCAGGTCATGATGAGTGCATTATCTACAGCCAGATGACTGAAGGAAAGTTCAGGCTGCACTAGAACAGAGTTCAGTCAGCCCATCATAATCACAATCATCTCCTGCCAGGCACTGAGTGCCACAATGCTCTAGCTCTAAGCTACCAATCAGGCACAACTGCCACCTCCTCTGGGGGAGCTGCCTTTGCAGCTGCCTTTGCCACAGAAATCAGCAGCAAAGAGGTTGCATGCTGCTTTTGTTATCTGCCACTGTAAAGGGCTCAGCAATCCATACAGCTCCTCCCGAGCCCAGTTCTGAGCTCGTCAAGAATATTACATCCAATAATGACTACCATGCAAATGACTCACAATCCATTCCTTGTAAAAGCCAACATGAGAGCACAGAGAAATGCTGTGAAAATTTGGGTGGCATGCAAGTCAGACCACACTAACATGACATTGAATTGATCACGTGGATCACGAGGCAAAAGAGAAACCTTCCAACCAGAGAAAGAAACAGAATAATCTAGTAGGATAGGGTGGAGGAAAAGGAGAAAGCAGTGATGAGTGGATGAGAAGAATGGGGAGAGAGTGGACAGTGGTGTGAGCAAGGGAGTATAGCATGAATCAGAGCCAAAAGATATGACCAGCTTAAACTAACCAAAGTCCATTTGTCTATCACTGTTGGAGACTAATAGGAAGGAAAAAAAACTATTCTGTCTGTCTGCCGGTCTAGTTAGTCTCCTGTATGTCAAATTCTGTTTGTCTACCCCCTGTGTCTATACCTTGGTTATTCATTATGGCCCAGTTCTCTGGTTCTTAAGGCGGAATGAGATCTGCACATTTGAGCTATTCCTATTCTGACTTAGACTATTAAGTGTTCGTACTGAGGATTTTGGACATGCATTCACCTGGCTTCTTTGTCGTTCCCACCAGTATGGTGGAAAATCATGGATATGGATTTTTCTCCATGTCTTTTGGCTGAGGCAGAAAGCGCTTTAAAGGAAGATTCCATCTTCAGATACTCCTACATTGTTACGTTAAGTTGTTTAGTTATTTTGTGATGAAGCGTTGTTTGTTGTATCCACTTTCCCTCAAGCTGCTTCGTCTACTTCTAGTTCAGTTAGTGATTTCCTACATTTCCTTGAATGACTTTCGACAACCCCGAGAGAACATGACTGGACTTGTATTCAGATAGCAGTAATGATACTGATAGTAAGAGCACGACAGTAAGAGTTTCCATTTGAAAAAAGTGATAGTCACACCACTTACTCAATGCAACATGTCTATGGTTGCCTTGCAATATGGACTATTACTGTCGGTGGTATCTCTGCCTGTTCTATGATGGATTTCTCCCTGAATGATTGTTGAACGATGATCTAGAAAGAAGCCCTTGCTCTGTGATTCTGAGGAACTGACACCAAAACCTGTTTACCACTGGTGTTTTAGATTAGTCAATTTTTTTCTTCTCTCAAACTCCATTGAAGTTGCACTGGGAATATCTCAACGAGACTTCACATCATCTACATTTGACACATGGATTCAAACAACAAAATGGACCCAGGAATGCAAGGTACATCCCCACTAGGAGTTTTTTTTAACAGTGTTGAAGTGTTTAGGGGTGGACTGTTCATTTAAATTCAGCTGACACAGCACCTGTCATCTGTACCTGGAGTAACATGGAGGGATGTCAGCTGGAGCATGGTATGAGTATAGGTCGGAAGAATAAGGCAAGAGAAGAGGCAGTCCATGTGTAAAAGTATATTCAAAGCATCCCATGCAGGATCAGATTTTAACATTTAGTTAATTTTAATAATAATGGTTAGTACCTATTTGTGTTTTGCCCTCTTTTGTACAATGGTTTCATAAAATTTTCTGTAACTACAGTTGTTTAATGCCTTTGAACGTTGATTGGCCACAGAACAGGGTTTAGAGCGTGATAGCTTAGCATACCATTCCAACTGGTCAGAGACCAATCAACTGAGTTGTACAGTCTAACTTCTTTCCTTAAAAACTGCACTAGGCAAGAATCATCTTATCAGCCTACATCACACAAGTGGGGCTGCAACAGAGAGGAATGTCCCATCCCCACTAATGATGCCGTAAATTTGCCGTAAATTAATTTCTGGTGTCAGGTATGGTAACTGGTGGGAAAAAGTCAAAAGTGAAGAGCACAATCCAAAAATGTCTCCGCGATGTTCAGAGAAAACTCGACTCACCAATGATGGCTGAATCTCTTCACCAACTCCACCTTCACTAGACATTAAGAAGACATTTAGTTTACTGACATCACCTTAGAGGAAGTAATGAAGGTAATGATGTCCTCAAAACAGTGACCACTCGCTTTGGGGCCACTAACATGCAAAATGTATAACCTATTTGATGTATTTGCCGTGTATTGGTGCGCAGATTTGAAATCAGGAAACGAATGGTTCTATAGACCTTACTGCAGGGTTTCTGGTGTGTAAAGAAATTAGCTTTTACACATGGTCGTCAGCCATCGTAGGAACACACCTTGATTTACACATTCTTCACATCAAATGCACATCTTGCAGGAGGTCGCATATCCCTGCATGTTTATCTCTAGATGTCTTCAGAGGTTATACTCCAGTAATAACAACTTCAGGAAAAAGAAAGATTAAATCAAAACCAAAGGTACCCTTGACACTTTCATGTTAGGGACATTGGCTATTCAAACAAGCTAGATGGAATTGCCCCTTCAGGTGGTGAACAAGTCTCTATTCAAGACCACAATGCCCTCAGGGAAATCTCTGTCACCTTTCAAATCCTGACATATCCACATCTTTCAATGATCAGGAAGGAAATCCTTCCTACATCATCAACAGACCAAGTGGTGAGCTGTGAGGGAGTGAGATAGCTGCTTTATTTCCTGTAGACTAGGCTATATAGCTGAAGCTAAGCCAAAGAGTTTTAACTTTGACGCTTTTTATCACAATAAACCAATAGAAGACCAATATCATCCAGCGACTGTTTAGTCTGATAATGTGGAGGCTAAAAAGAGATTTCGACAGAATTCCCTTGCAAACACAGTGCCAGTGTGCATGGAAAGAATTCACTCTAGGTCTACATTAAAGTGGATGATGTCTAATGGTAATATATTCCATTCTACTTGACTTGTACAAAAAAACGCAACTGGAAAAATGAGCCCATTTTTTACAGGTAATTAGAAGTACTCTCAATTCTTCAATTGACTATGGCAAAACAGAATTTAGAAGCATGATAAATTCAAAGTGGTGATGCAAATAGACAAGACACCCTTTCTGGGACTTGGCTGTTTGTGAAAGGTAACTGTACCTTATTTACACTGCTATCACCCCTATAAGCCACTACAATATGATAAGAATGTCTTATTTTATATGTTAAAGGAAAATTCCACTCTGGGATACTGCTACTCTTAGATTATCATCGCATTCCAGGAGTTTTTTTGTGATGTTTTTTTGGTGTACCCACTTTCCCTCAATCTGTCTCATCTGCTTTTATTTCAGTTAGTGACGTCCTACATTTCCCAACAACTTCCAAAGAACATTCCTGAACTTGTTGCATGGGGTTATACATGTAGGTGGAGAGAGCAATAGTGATAGGGATAGCATAGTAAGAGCAAGAAAGCAAGAGCTTTTCCAGTTGAAAAATGCAATAGCCACGAATGCCACAAAACCAGGGGTCTCAAACTATGTGCCATGAAGGGCCAAAAGTATGCAGGTTTTCATTCCAACTTCTTCCGACTGTACCATCTGATTTCAGTGATTAACACACCCTCCACCAGAGAGGAGGCACTAATTAGTGAAATCACCCGGTGTAGTCTTTAGTTGGAATGAAAACCTGCAGACTCTTGGTCCTCCTTTGCACATGGTTTGAGACCACTGCTCAAAACGCAATGTCTTGTGGCTGCATTGAATTGTGGTCTATGGTCTTGAGACTACTGTTGGTGGAGACATAGGTATCTCTGCCTCTTCTATGATGGATTGATTCTGCCTATTGATTGTTAAACGTCAGTGCAAAATGGTGGATCTAGAAAAAAAGGCCTTGCTCTTTGAATCTGAAGGACTGACACCAAAACCTGACACTTACAGTTGATATTTTAGATAGCTGAACATTTTTCTGCTAAATTTTCAGTAGCTCAACATGACAGCTCTACATTTGGCCAGTTATACATGAAGACAAGAAAAATACACCACCAAACAACAAAATGGGCCCAGAAATGCTAATAGCTGTTTTTTTAGTGTTCATGTTTCAGGGTGGATTTTTCCTTTAACATAGGCTTAGACTTTTTCAGTACAATAAAATTATTTTTTATATTCATACCTGGTTAATATGCCTTATCATACATATAAAGATTTTAATCTCTAATTAAGTGGCATTACAGTAGATTGAATCCAAATCAAAAGCTTACATCTAAATGCCAGCTGGCTGCTTGTGACTGACTCCTTGGCATGTGGTATGATCTACTGAGAGTCAGTTCATTTACTGAATATTGTTATTACTGTGGCCGCATTCCATAACACTATTTTACATGAATAAAGCCCCTCTCTTATGATGTTTAATTAATTATTTGTTCTATATGCTTTCTCTGCCTTATGCTTGATGTTCCTGACCAATGACATCAGAGAAAGAAATTCCGCTAGAGTTTGTATAAGACATTTTGGTGTGGCTATAGCCACTCACAGTCAAGACAAGATAAGTGGTGGAGCAGCATGATTGAGGTTGGCTACTGCCCAAATTAACCCTTCTCTTCAAACACATGGAGCTGAGAGGATTTATAGGTTCCTCCTCTGTGGCTATTAGACTGGGAGGGGCCCCACTGCTTACAAGTAACTTTAGCTGCTGACATAAAAATGGGCGACTAATTTGTAGGCTTGGAGTTTATTATATACAAAGGCTGCATCATATAAACAGTTGAACATAGCATAGTCTATTACATCACAGTCCTGTTTCCTTGAAATTACCTTGAAAAGTACCCTTCCTTAACATAGTGCTAGATTACTTTGTACTGCTAGCTACGCAACTGCCCTTCAGGCAAGCATAGGGATTGTTGCACACTAACACACACTGTCCCTTTTCCTGAACCAGGGAGCAGGGTTCCAACATACTGGAATACACTGTTGAGCCTTCTTGAAGTGTTGTGGGCATAATGAATAATGAAACATTGGTGAAGGAAGGTGCGCACTTGGTAACTCCAATGATACGCCACATAGCACTATTGGCTAGAGTAGGTAGCTAGTGGATGGTTCCACCTGACGAATGACGCTGTACATTTTTGACAGTGTGACCTGATGTCTGCTATGGTGTTCATTTGTTGGGTTTTTGTATCATTCTTATAATATCTGAGTTGGGTTTCTGAGTGTTCACCTTGGAGTATGGCACAAGGGATAGTAACATCTTACCCTGTATATTGATGAATGCTACAGCTAGCTGAGGCTAGTGACTGCTGTGAATAGTACAGCATGGAGAGAGCAGGAGGAAATAGACCCCATCGGAGCTGCAATGGGTTAGCAACTCACTGCAGAAGTAAGGTGAGACAGGCCATTTGGATACACCCTCAGCAGCTACCAAAAAGAATAGAGGAAAAATATCCCTCGAGTCTGTAAGAGCGGGGGCGGAACATGACTCACTGATAGCTGACATGGCTACAGAACCTGGAAGTTGACTATGAGTAGGGTGGAAGCTAGATTCAGAGATAGATGGAAAGAAGCTTCAAGATTGCTTGTGTGGCTGGCAGAAAACAACCCTAAAAGGCCTCAAAATACACCAAGGGAGCAAGAGGTGCTTGATAGAGGGAGTGCAGGGACCAAACATTGACAACTATTTGTCTGTCAAGTCAGTCGGATGAAGGCCAGCAGCAGTGAACCACAGTTTGCAGGACAACAGCACCCCTGCTGTGGAGGCAGGTTCTAGCACCGAAATGCAGGGTGAGGCAGAGAGGTCAGCCAGCCAAAAAAGGAAAAGATTAGTGCGCAGAAGCCTAGAGTTAAGTGGCCAGGGGCTGCTGGAAGTGGGAAATGGGATTTTTTTGATAGTGACTTGATTAGGGTGTTAGACAAGCTTAAAGGAACTGCTGACAGTAAGTTAGAAACAATGGGGATATGTTGGCAAGTATGGAGTAGAAAGGTTTGGCGTCTTTGAGAAAAGGAAGAAGGCAGGTGTTGAGGTAATTAAATCCAGGCGACAACAAGAGATAGACAGACTGATCCATGAGAGAAGGCAGCTTAGAAGGCAGTGGAGGAAGGCTACCGAGGTTGAGAAAGAAGGTATAAGTATTTTGCAGGCTTGGTAGTGATTGGTAGCATTAAGGAGAGCAGAGAATATTAGGAAAAGGACCCATTTAGATTTGTGAAAACATTATTCACGAGAAAAGTGGTAACCTAAGAGCAACAAAGCAGAAGTTTGAGGATTATTTAGAAAAGGTGCACATACATAGGGAAGGATTTAGAGACCCCATCACCAAAGTGAAAAGAGGTACAAGATGTGGAGCCTAATGGAGTCCCCTATCGATTGTACAGTATAAAGGTGCACCGGATGTGCTGAGGTACTTATGGAAGCTTATTTTAGCTTGGAAGAAACAGTTTATTCTGAAAGCGTGGTGTAGAGCAGGGGGGATTTTCATGCCCAAAGAGAAAGACTGTAGAAATAAATCAGTTTAGACCTACTGGCTTAATTAATGTTGAAGGGACGATTTTCTTTAGTGTAGAGGCACGGAGGCTGGATAGTTATTTAGAGAAGAATAGGTTAATGATACTGCAAAACATCCAGTGGAAGTCCAGGCTTTTCTGGGTGCTTATAGCAGACAAGTATGATTTGAATTTAGTCAGCTAGACGTGTGTGTGAGTGTGTGTGTAGACGTGAGAAAAGAAAGATGGTTGCTGAATCAACTTTATTTGGCACTAACACACGTATGCATGCAGTGAATTTGTTTCTTTGTGTACCTCTGACTAGATATACACACATCACCTGACACACACGCACTTTTCCAGGTCAGAGGACAGTGTAGGCATCAGCTACTGGACAGTGTGTCTGGAGCAGTTGGGGGTTAAGTGCCTTGCTCAAGGGCACTTCAGCAGTGTTAGTGGGCACTGTAGCTGTGGCGCCAGTCATTTTTCAATTACCAGCTCACAGCTGGAATACACCCTCCTGGTGGTGCTGAGGATCGAACCAGCAACCCTCTGGTGATGGGTCGGTCTTGCTAACCACTAGGCCAACCTGCCGCCCCAAAAAAGTGATCTTCATGTTGTATTTTTTGATCTGGCAAATGCTTTCGGTTCAGTACCTGCTGTGGGAGCCTTTTCATTTCTTTAGAGTGCCAGATATTACAAGGAAGTTAGTTGGTTACTTTCTAGACATTCAACTCTTTTTGTTTTACAACTGTAGAGCATACTACAGCATGGCAGCAACTGGAAATAAGCATTATGGCAGGGCATACAATTTCCCATTTAGCTTTTACCATGGCAATGGAGGTGATCATTAGGGTGTCAAAGTGGGTAGTGGGTGGGGAAAGACTACAAGGAGGACTGTGCCTCCAACCAATCAGGGCATATATGGATGCCATGACGACTATGACTTTGAAGGCTCCCTGTACCAGTAGGTTACTGGATAAGTTGAAACGTAATATAAAATGGTCTAGGATGAAAGTGAAGCCAAGTAAAACAAGGAGTATCTTTATCATCAATGGGATGATGGACAAAAAGTTTTTTATAGAGAAAGAAGTGGTTCCAATAGTGACAGAGAAACCTGTCAAAAGCTTGGAAGATAGTATAATGCAAGCCTAAGTGATAAGGGTCAATTTCAAGAGTTGAGGCAGGTCAAGACAAGTCGGGGGTTCCAGGAAAATTAAAATTGTAGTACCTGCAATTTGGATTGTTGCCTCGGCTGATAGAGGCTTTGACAGTGTATGAAGGCCCTCAAAAGTTAGAAAAGCTAGAAAGGTTAATTTGCTCATTTATTAGAAAATGGCTTCGAGCCCAATGCTGTTTAAAGGCATTCTAGTATTACCATTATCTAGCCTGATGGAGGAGTACGAGTGTGCCAAGGTGAGATTGGAAATGTCTCTGACTGAGTAAAAAGATCCATTGGTTAGGAGTGTAGGGCCTACAATTAAAGTGGGGCTGAAGTGGAACCCAAAAGAGGCAGTGCAGCAAGCACAGGCAGCACTTAGACATAGGGACATTGTAGGCCAGGTGCAACATGGGCGAGGGGGTTTGGGGCTGTATGCAGGGCAACCTGTATGGAGTAGTGCTAGAGCAGTTTTTCAAGCAAAACAAGGGCAGTGGGTCAATTGGGAGAGTGTAGAAAAGAGAAAACTTGGGTGGAGAGATTTGTGGAGTATGGAGGCAAACCAAACTGGCTTTGTATGTGAGAGAGAAAAGTTTAGGAGAAAGGAGCATTCGTGCAGGAGCATATGGAGCATCTAGGAGTGGGTGGAGAATGTCTCTGGTGATGGCAAACACTCGCTTAAGACCAGACTTGCTGTTGTGGTCAGAGGCACGGAAAATTGTTTATTTTATGGAGTTCACTGTTCCCTGGGAAGACCTAGTAGATGAGGCATATGAGCAGAAGAGATTTAGATATGTGGTACTGGCAGCGGAGGCAGAACATGCTGGATATGGCCAGTGGAAGTCTGTTGTTGAGAGTTTGTAGCAAAGTCCGTACTGCTAGGCAGTTGGGCATTCGAGGACAGAGCTTAAAAAAGCAGTTAGGTATATGTCTCAGGTAGGAGCAAGTGAGTGGTTATGGATCACGCTAAGGTAAGCGCAACTTTGTTGTATTGCGTAAAATTGGGTGTTGCTTGGCATCGTGCGGCGATATTCTTTAATAATTGTATACGTAAGGAACGCAGCTGGCCTGGCAGCTGACCGGGCCCCGGCAACTGTTACAGAATTGCTGGACAAGCCAGCAGGGCCTTCTGTAGGGTTAGCCCAGTAGATACATATGCAAGTACAGACAGGGCCCTTTCCCGAACCAGACATCACACACACACACACACACACACTCTCTTTCTCTGTTCTTGCAATGTCATTGTTTTGTTCTATCATACAGGCAGGTTGTATTGTTATAATGATTGTTAGGTCAAGGCTAGGCTAATGCTAGATTGATGGCAGGGTGGTACTGGTAAGATGTTAGGCACGCAGGCATTTAATAGCAGGGGCAAAGTTGGGTTGAGTCTGGTGAGAGGTGGTATAGAGGGGGGTGGCCCCAGGACACTGGAATATGCTGTTAACTGATAATTCCAATGATATGCCATATTGTCCATGTTACGCTTTAGACGGTGTGACCTGATGTCTGCTATGGTGGACTTCTGAGTGTTCGCCCTGAAGTATGGCACAAGGGATAGTAACATCTTATCCTGTGTATTGATGAATTACCACCATAGAGCTGCCCCTTTGATTGGTCAAACCCCATATCATAACCACTTGGCTACATGTGTGCATGTGAATTTGTGCGCACATTTTGTACACATATTTAAGCCACACTGTATCCATTGTATGTATTAAGGTTAAAGGAATACACCGGGTTTTTGTGTCTTGTTGGTCAACTTAGCTGGTAAGTGATGAGAACATAGACACCAAAATCATCCAGCTGTACAGTCTCCCATTGCCCACTACCATCACCTCCTATGGAAACAGGGAAAATAACCCCTGCTAATAAAGTTCAAATAAATAAGTAAATTTGACCAATTTCATACATAAAACTGCCAGATTTGGTCGCATGTCATTTCAGATTACTTACCACGATAACAAGATAACAAATATCAACATATCTTCTAAAATGTATGCATTATAGCAGATCATGCATCGCCACCAGAGGGAATGCTTTGTCTTGATTGAGGAGGATCTGCTACACGAAGCTCAAGTCCTCAACCTGCTCTTGATCCTATTCCCGCTTTCTTTTTTAAAAACATTTTTAACTGTTTTCCAGGAAAAGTGCTAAATATTGTCAACCACTCATTACAAATTGGTTGTTTCCAATCCTTAAAACTGCGACTCTACTACCCTTGCTGAAAAAGCCCACTCTGAACTCCCCAACCCTTAACAGTTACAGACAAATTTCAAATTTTATGTTTCTCAGTAAATATTGATCTACATGCAACTCACTTACTTTTGGAATACAACATATTTGAAAAGTTCCAATCTGGCTTTCATGCAAAGCACAGCACAGAGACTGCTTCTGTGAGGGTTGTAAATGATTTTCAAATGCAAGCGTGAGACATACCTGTTAAGCCACACTTTTTCATAGGAACTGTTTATTCTTTTTATTTCATTTTCTATTCCCATTCCCTGCTTTTACTCTTAATCTCCCTTTTTATTCTTGGATTTTATGGTTTATACCTTATTTTATTGTTTGCAATTTATTTAATCATTTGTACTACATTGACTTTATTGCATTGCTTGCAATATTGTTATTTCTATCTGTATTTTATCTATAATATTTTATCTGTTTTATTTGTAATGTGACGCACATTGCATTGCATTTGTTTACATAAAATGTGCTATATATGTGCCTGAAGTTCTCATTTTCGCACTTTTTAGATAATGTTTGTGTGTATGTTAAAATGAAAACATGGAGCCTACTATCACTGAACATAGTGTATGCTAAAGTGTTATCATGGAGCCTACTATGTTCACATCAATTAACAAGGAAGTTGACCAGCAATGTACCAAATACTATATTCCTATAGTATATTCCTAACAATACACCAGCATATCAATATGTGTAATGTATTATGTAACCATGACTGTGTTTAATTGCTTGTGCAATTAAATCTGTTTGTTTAGTTGCATGTATTGTTGTACGTATCTCTACGGTGGTAGACGGAGTCTGCATGATTGATTAAGCTATCAGGCTGGTGAATCAGTGGCGCCAGGGAGACGAAAGAGACAAAGCCAATTTGAGTGGGAATCGGAAATCTGCTCTTCCTTGTATCTACCTGGCAGAAACACAAAGTCTGATGAGGTTTTTTAGGTTAATATCCTGGCTGAAACATATCGACTCAAGGCTGCATTATTTTGACAATAATTACGTTAATGTTTGTGAACATTAGGTTTGGACATGTCACTTAGAAAGGGTGCACAACTTTGAATGTAAATGTATATGTGTGAGCAGACCAACAGAAGAAAACTAAATCCGCTTTCCCAATCCCTTTTATGCATTACATTATTATTACGTTATCGCACATCATTTAACTATAGTGTACAGAGCTGGCAGGTACAATAGCTCTTCAGACAACTACCACCTATGGATGCTACCTTGTCTATTGTAGCCAAAGTAGGGAGAGGAAACTTCAAAGAAAATCCACCTTCTCCCTTTATGTAACAGAGTGTGTATGTATAAAGCCTATGTTAGTATGTTAGTGTGTGTGTGTGAGTGAGAGAGAGGTGGGCTTGAGGAAGAGTGAGGCAGGCTAGAGAAGTGAAAAACAGCATGGAGAGTGCGTCAGGCCACACAGAATACCGACAGAGCGTTTACCTGCCCCTGCATTCTGCCCGTATGCCGTGTAGCCGCCGCCTCTTCCACGGGTCCCCCTACCTGAGCCACGAGCTGCCGCTACCGCCGCTGCCGCCACTGGTCCGTACGCCGTCGCTGGGAAGCCTGGCAGAACGACAGAGGGAATGTTAGCATTCATTCGCTTTCTCTACCTGCGTAATCCTGCTCAAGGTGGCAGTGGACTGGGGCCTTTCCCAGCGTGCATTGAGGCAATCTGTCCAAGCTAGTCCATCACTGGACTAACACAGATAGACTGTCACATTTATACCTATGGGCAATTTAGAGTCTCCAATACATCTGACGTGCATGTCATTGGACAGTAGGGGAGAATGCAAACTCTGCACAGAGAGGACTGGGAATTGGACCTTCTGGCTGTGAGGCCACAGTGTTAAAAGCTTAGACATTGTAACACCTCCATGTTAGTATGCAATAATATATTACCTACATCTGTAGTGCTTTATTTGCCTTGCACATTGTCACTTTTTCTCTAGATAGGGTTCTTTCATCTGCAAATCTGCACATATTATCTCCATCTGTGAAGTGAATTTATCTGGAAGGTATATATTTCTCTAAACACGTCTACATGTCTCGTCACTTGAATGAATAGGCCCTCCATAAGCATGTGGAATAAACATTACGCTAACTAAATAACATAAAATGGTTAAACTTACCCAGCATGGCAGATTAGTTAACATCCTTCCAGCTACAGTATTATTGGTTTGTTTTAGCCTAGTTGTTACTAACTAGGATAACTCAGCAAAAGAAACATCATTGTAGTAACACTATTAAATAATGGGGATGGACATTTTCATTTTTTTTAAGATCAAATTGACATGGATATCGAAATCTTATTTTCAGAACGCTCAACATAGTCTACAACATGTACAACATCCCATACTGAACTCTGTCAGTAACTTTTACTCTGAATAATTGAGTATGATTGTGTAAAAAAAAAAAAAAATTATTAGATACTTTGTATTAGATACTTTCAGGGTGGCAGTGGACTGGGGCCTTTCCCAGCGTGCACTGAGGCACTTTTTACTTAGTCTGGCCTGGACAGCTCAGTCGGTAGAGCATGAGACTCTCAGGGTTGTGGGTTCGATCCCCACGTAGCGTCAACTGTAACTTGTAAGTCGCTTTGGATAAAAGCGTCTGCTAAATGATTGTAAAACTTTGTATGAGATAGTATTTTGCACATTTTTATCATTTTTCTTTTCCAATTGAGGGATATTTTTTAGCTTCTTAACTCTCCACCACTTTGATACTGTGACATCTTGTGTGTGTACTCCAAAATGTTAGGTCCAGTGCCACCCATCTTGACCACGCCGGTCAAAATGTCCTGAACACGCCACTGGTGTGTGTGCGTGTTTCTGCCTTGTTGTTTTTGGACAGCGCACATCCTACAAATGATGACTAATGCTGCATTCTATAAATGTGTGTGTGTCTGTCTATGTTGGAGACACTTGGAAGATTTGAGGGATTTGAATGTAGAACATTCTGGATTAGTGAACACAATTTTCCTCTAACAGGAACAATCGTGTATTGTCTGCATGTATTGCGTTGGAAATGTGGAAAGCAATCATCTCCTTGGAAAGCTGCATTAAGGACAACCAACACATAAAGCTGACAAGGGTTAACTCGGGAAGTATGGCCAGAGTGCACCATGGAGGAAATGAAGAATATGGAAATTTCAACATGCTGGCGCACTTTGTAGTCTACTCAACTCACTTATCTTGACTGCTCTGAACCACTTGCCTCAGAACCAAGGGTATGGATGAGGAGAGGGAGTGAAGAAGTGGGTGAGGGAGGAGAGGGAACTGGGGCTGGGTGGGGGATCATAAAAGCCAGGAGGGCTAATCAGCTGGCAGTTGTCAGCCTTTGAGGTTTGTGCATTGGAGCTTCATCAATCAGGAGGGTAATTTGCGTCTCCAGGCAGCGTGAAAGGCCCAGCGTCAGTAGAGTGAAGGGTGGGTGGAACCCGGGGAAGTGAGGAACAGGGCAGGGGGGCTGGGTGATATACAGATGCGATAGATCTCTGTATAATGTCAACATTTGACTGGGCAACTGCTTGAAGTAATTATTTCATAATGCATGTCTGTTTTGCTGCACTCTATCATTGATCGAGATAACAAAAAGAGTGATTTAGCCTGTAGCCAGATACACAGGAAGTGATGCGTTTTACGTTTCCGGTTTGTTTAAATGGAAGAAGAACTGGGTAGTTAGCATGAGCAGCGATAGCCACCATGGCTGAACAGACAAAGAAAAGAGAGCCATCTACAGAAACTCAAACTCCATCAACAGAAAATCCAAGGAGAAAGACATCACAGGTGCTGGACACACTGTTTGATTGACAGGTGATCTCTGGGAAGAGCAGTGCAGAAACACCAAAGCAATGAGGCTGAGAGACAAAGATGGATACAAAATAAAAAAAAACGACTTGATTTCTCAATTCAGGAATGAGTGTGTGTGTGTGTGTACAACTGTGCACACACCTTTGAATGTGTGCGTTTGTCATCTCATCTCGTCATGGGCAGAAGAGATTAAAAGCATAATTACTATGTACCCAATCTCAACCGTCTTCCTCTATAATTCTTTCCCAGCCAATAATAATTATCATGTAATAATAATGTCATATTTTATTGATCTCTGAAGGAGATCACACTTACAATAATCACACCCTGTGCATGCCTGACCCGGTGCTAGCAGATGATTTGTACCTCATGAAGAACTCATGAAGGTCCAATTTGTCTTAAGTTTAAACATTACGTTTCCAAAATCATCATAGGAAGGCGGAACAATGGATGGTTGCGTGCCTGGTGACTTGGCCCAAGTGCTTATTATGATATAAATATAATTACAGACTATCTTATTCTTAATTAAACATATGGAGATGCCTTTGGCTATCGAAGACGGAGAGCGTCCTAAACAATGGAGTGGTGACAATGCCAGATGGTTGCACTCAGATAGGAGGGATGGCATGTAATGAGCCCTGTCTGTCACAGCCATTCTCTCGCTCTCTCTCGCTACATATTAAACAAACACATTCCCCAGTCGGTAATAACTTCTTATTTGGCACTAATAAGCAACACTTCCAACTTTGGTGATGAGATTAGAGACAAGTCTGAACAAAGATCGGCGCTATTGGGGAGGATATTGCAAGGAATGGAGGTGATTGTGTAAAACAACATACAGTAGTTATGATGGCTGCCTTGACCAGCAAGTCCTGGAAAAAGGGGCAGAAGACAATGTTTTACTGTTTTACTGTGTTCCTGAGTTAGTTTAGTGAGTTTGGGGAAATTGGCATGGTGAGGGCAATGTGAGAAAATGGGAAATGAGCAAAAGAAAAGGGAGGTGGATGCAAATGAGGCGTAGAAGAGAAGAGTGCGGGAAAAAAAAAAGCAGGAAAGGAGAGATCTGGGAGCTAGGGGAGGTAAGTGGGCGTGAATTCTGTGGCCTGAGGGGTTGTGTTAAGGGGTCACCCAGGTTAAGCAAGACATGCTATGGGCTCTGGAATGATATATGCAGTGGTGCACACAGCTAAGAGGCGTGATGGGAGTGTGATGAGCCAACAATGTGCAGAGACGTTTAGGGCATTTTTCGAACTTTTTGTGCCAAACAACCAAAGTACAATATAGTTTGTGCCTTGGCAGGAAAAGAACACAGAAAGAATCATGACAAATAATGACAAGAGAAAGAATACATCCTCCTTTCTCCTGGACAGAAGAACCATAGATGTCAAATCTGCCAGCTGACATCCATCAATAAACTGCCCTCCGTTATCTCTTCACAAACTACAGGAATTTAATGTAATCAGCTATTCACCAGGGAGGCATCTGTTCTAAGAAAGTTTCATTGAAAACATTCTCACCTACAGATTTCTCTCTTTACCAGTTGTAAACAACGAAATGACAAAAACAGCCCATATGGCCTGTAAAATCTGTGGGCCCAAGTGTAAAGACACTGGTTATCACTGTGTATCAGACTGGGACATCTGCCAGAGAGAAACTGTGGGAAAGGACTACATTCTCCAGCAGACAATAGCCAGCCATCTTGCCCCAGGTGAAGGGCATTGCAATCAGCTAGGTGGGAGCTGATTGAGACGAGACTTTAATGGTGTAATGCATTGTACTCAGGAC
>OOFE01011065.1:0-15243 GCA_900323365.1 Monocentris japonica
GGTGGTTGCCGTGTTGCAGTGAAGAAAAGGGAGAAATATATGCTCGGCTGGGTCATCTCAGAGTCAACAGTGCGCTGACCGCTGACATGGCAGGCCTACACAGCGGAGAACAATGGAGCTGTACTGTAGCATGAACTCTGCAGCAGCCATGTTGTGAAGAAAAAAAGAGGAAGTTGAAAAATAAGGAGTCACTTTTACAGCCAGAGAGGTCAGAGCAGGGCTGAGTAACACAAAGCAAGGACAGGAAAGTGTCTTTCTCTCTCTCTCACACACACACACACACACACACACACACACACTTCTTATCCCCTATGCATGCTAGGACATCAATCTAAAATCCCTCTGATCCTGATCCCTCCCTGTTAGGGATCTTGTAAAGCTGTCAGTGTATGACATTACCTCACTGGATGAAACTGCAGCAGAATATGTCAGATGTAATACGCGGGACTGATATTAGCTCGTTACTCCCTGATTGGAAAGAAAAATAGTTGACCTGCTCCATGCAAAGTTGTGAGTACAGAAAAAAGAGTCGCGAGGCAGATACAAAGTGAGGGTTAGATGAGTGGAGAGGGCTGCGGTAACTGGAAGAAAAGGGAATTTACCAGTCCCAAACCCCCTTCAAAGGATTTTTATATGCACTGTCTGTGGAGATCATGAATTATCCATGATTGCAAAATAGATCCCCAGCAATAGCTGCAATGCATGCAATACTGGTATGTAAAATAATGCGAGTGATCTCCAGAATCGTGGTCTGGGCTTCTGGGCTTACAGTTCAGTCTGTATTTCTACCAGGCAAATCAGCTCAGGAACATGAATGATGAACCAGTCAAAGATCCCATCTCCATTTGAATGACCATAACTGTGCTCAAAATGTGTTTCGTTGCATTGTGTTTTATTTTCATTGTGCTATGCTTGGCACAACATGACATAACACCGGAACAATAACGCTACACATTAATCCTCTGGAAACCAAAGCAAACAGAAAAAAAAGCTCTCTCTCAAATCTGACAGGGGAGGCTGCGGTTGCTAGGGAAACGCTTGTCAGAGACAGTGATGGCCGACACCTTAGGGAATGGATGAACTAATGGGTAGAAAGGGGCTGTGTCAGTGTGTGTGTGTGTGTGTGTATGTAGCAGGGAGGGAGGTGCAGTGAGCAGTGTGTGTTGCTAATGAAAGGGTGGAAGGGGGATGTGTGAATAAGTTGGGGAGGGTGTCTGAGTGAGGGAAGGGCAGCTTCATTCATCTTTGGGGAGCAATCGCTGCTACACTGGGGAGTGACAGCTACAGTTTAGGGCAGGCTTTTGGGAGTGGTGGGTGAGTGGGTGGGCGGGGCTTGCTGTGCCAGTCTGACAGATGTTTGGATGTGCCACTGTGGGTGCATCTCAATCGTCTCAAGTTGCTTCCTCTTGTTTCTTCTTTCTCTGGAGGAAACACAAGATGTCACCACCAATTTTGAGTGGCCTACTGTAAGAAATGATCATCCACAGATATGTGTGTTGAGATGAACCACACATGAACCACTAATCATCTTATTGCCAAAAATACAGTAATAAATAAAAGGTGTCAGGTGAGAATGACAGCAAGAGCATGATGTTTGCTCCCCAAAAGGAAAAACTGATAGAGCTATTGTGTTTGAATGAGCTACTAACACAATGATAAATTGCAGAAAGAAGAGAAAAAAAATACTACTATGTGAGATAATAAACACCTTAAGCATGATCACAGCATGACATCATCTCATTTTAATGGTCAAGAAAACAAAGAAAACAATCAAACAATCAAAGACACAATTGAATTGGAAAACAGAAACTATATGACAACACAATACAAGGAGGTAAATGTTATGACAGTGTAATGCTCTTTAATGCCGAACTGTTGGCTCTGTATCAGGCCTCTGCTGCCATCATGTGTTCAGTGGAGGTTTGCTACATCTACCATTTAGTTAACTGTATTCTTCACCTGCAAGGCAACAATATTTCTATATGAAATATGTGTTGTAATATAGATAGCCTAAAACGATGTCAAAACGTAGTCATGTGTAATTTTTAGATCTACACAAAGTATTCTCTTCTCAAGAGAAAAGTAAATCCTGAAATGTATGTCAAGGTACAAATTTAAAAAATAATTCACCCCCAGGTTACCTAAACGTAAAGAGTGCTCATATCAAATCATGTGTTACACTTTATTTACTTTAATAATGTTTTCCTTTCAAAACGATCCAAAAATGTCAAAACAAGTTTGACTTTAGGTCCTTTTAACTCATCTCACAGGGATTTTAGGTTGTAGGGTGAACTCTGGGGTTGTGGGACAAGTACAGACTTTGAAAATCCCTACAACAGTTTTCATGTTATTTCTATAATCTTAGACAAGGTAAATAAATTGCATGAAGAAACTTTTTGAAAAGTTACCAGGTGGTTAAATCTAATCTAATCTACAATGTCATCAAGAGAAGCTCAGAGTAGAATAAGATTTAGCTACACTTTATTTGAAGTGCATTGTGATGCACTACAAGCACATTATAAGCCCAGTAGTCTCACAAACTTTTCTTACAAAATAATCATCAGAAAAACATCAGAAATGTAATATCATGCACTCACAATGTGCTTATAACGCCTTATAATGCCTTACACCACTCTGGAAGAGTTGTTCACAAAGACTGAACAAAATCAGGGCAATAACTAAATGAGTAAGCACAGTATGTCTGTTCTGGTAGGGTGGATGTTCCTCCATGATGTGCTCAGCTGCCAGTCTTGGACCCAACAACTAAATCATCGTTTTCAGTAAGGTCAGCTGATGGATATACCAACGAAACAAGACAATACTAATTCATATTTCATATCATTCTCTGAATGAAGTAGGCCTGAATTCAGCTGTTCTCTGTCCATCTGTCTCACTCCTCTCTGCTGTTCTCTGTTCATCTGTCTCAGTGCTGTTCTGCTCTCAGCCTGTGACAAAAATACTAATTCAATAAATAAGCTACACATCTTGGTTCAACCCGTCTTTGGCACTGCAGTGCTGTTTCTGATGGGATATTCATTCACCATCCAATTGACTTCCACTTCAAGTTATTAGTGAAAAATGCAAGAGAAGAATAAAGTGCATACAATGGGGATGCACATTAAAGTGGAATTCTTTCTGGTAGGTTCTCATTTATAAAACTACACCACAGTCTTTTGGTAGGCAAGTGTTTTCCATGTTGATTCCATCATATCCCACAGCCTTTCTGTCTTCCACAGCACATTCATAGAGTAGAAGTAGGCATACAGGCAGGTAGGCCTGATCACTGACTGCATCACTATTAAACAGGCGTCTAAAGTCTAGTCTGTAACCAAAAAGGCGGCTAAACTGATCCTCTTCTTCACCCCTACTGCTCAGTAAAGTAGAGTTTGATGATGCTTCAGTCCAGCAGGGCGAGTCCACCCGCGCATGCGCACTAGCTCTCTCCCCCTATTACTGACCTCCCAGTTTCTGCAGCACAACTTGAACGGGCTGACACTAGCACGCTCACACACACACCCAGTGCACAAAATATCGCACACACCAGGGATGGCCGCTATTTTCGGAAAGATCCTCATCGGCATTTACGTGGAGATCAAACGGAGCGATGGTACGTACGAAGCTTTCCACCCGGCCGTCCATATGAGAAGAGCTACCATTAAAGCCTCTCGTTGCAGCGCTGGAGGTTTGGTAGCTAGCTAGCTACGTTATCATTGTTGCCGCCAGCGCCTTGGCCAGGATGCCGTGTTGGAAAAACCGGCGAATGAATTGCTAGAGCCTAAACCCACAGCATTCCCGTTTTTCTGCCACGCTGTCGCCTCGTCTCGTGCTAGCATCGGCTGTCAGTCAAGTGGACACGCCGTGTGGATGCGTCCACCTGTGCGGCTGTCCGACTGAATAGGTCGCTCGGCTTCAGCCATAGGTGACACCTGCCCGGTCTACCTTTACGTGCTCTGCGTCGCGGCTAACTTCGCAACCCGCTGAAAAGAATGAATTGCATGTCATTAATGGTACCAACTTGCAGTGCATCACCCGAGAGTGGCCTGGAAACCATGGGCCGATGGATGGATGGATGGATGGGGCCTCTCCCTTCTGACTGTATTTCATGTCACTGAGACAAAATTAGCCCACGTCTTTATTTTACAAGTAACAGGTTTTAAATTGGTTATTGCCAGCTTATCGCGATACAGCGGTGTGTGTTTTGACGATTGACCGGGCGGCAAGAATCCAATTCACAGCCGAGATATGCGGCTGTGTTGTTACAAGTTGTGTTGTACAGTAAATGACAGGGAGAAAGTCTCATCATCAGTCATCTTAGATATTACGGACCACGCCCGTTAAGCATCACAGCATCCTTGTATCAGTATCCTACTACAATTAAGACTGAGGCTACAGAAAACCAAGTTCAGAAAATATCCTCTTTTTTTTTGTTTAAATGTATGTTCTTGCTCCAGGGTGAGATGTGCAAATGCTGTGCCCAGTGAGAGATTCAGAAGTCAGCCATATCTTGTTTGATGTGTTGATGTTTGCCTCCATGATTTTAAGGCTCAAGTAGCATGTATCCTAAAGGCTTTGACCCATCCCATACAGCACTGAGCAGGCCTAGCATCTCCTTACATCTCTCTCCCATCCACCACAGGACGAATACACCAGGCTATGGTCACGTCGTTGCATGAAGACAATGAGAGTGTGACAGTGGAGTGGATCGAAAATGGAGACACCAAAGGGAAAGAGGTGAGGCTGTGAGGTTGACACAGGCTCGAAGTGCTCTCTTCCCGCTTCATCTTGCAGTGGAGCAGACTATGTGACTTTGTGAAGCTCTTAGCTAGTGGGTATGTTTTAACCAATCAAGTCTGAGCAGATCTCCTGTCAGGTTCTGACAGCTGGAAGTGTCAGCACAGGGTTTATTTAGCTCCTGCAAATTATTGTGCTCAGCACTCAACAGTTAATTTCCCTTGGATTTTAACAGTATTTTAAAGTTATACCTATGTATCAGTGATATTACTGTAGAAGTTAGTCAGCTCCTCTACACATTCTGTGTCTTGTCTCCTGTCACTGCCCCAGATCGAGCTGGAGAGCGTGTTTGCTCTGAACCCAGACGTGGCTCCTGAGGAGGAGATACCACAGAGTCCTGAGACGCCCCCTCCACCCTCCTCCACCGCTGCCAAAGGCAATAAGGCACCCAAGGTCTGAACGTGGCCAGTCACTCTCAAAGATCGCTTTGCTATAAATGACAAGTTAACAGATTACTAGCTTTGATTGGAATGTATTGGTTGTGTTCAATCTGTCTCATAATTTACTGTAAAAATGAGTGCGTGTAGGTTTTGGATTTGCCCAACAAAACTGTTTATGTAGGACCACAGTGCCAGTTATCAGTTTAAGTGCAAAAATATCAGCAACACCAATATTTCCCTTTAATCTGATTCCTTTAAACTTTTAAGTGGTAAAAAAAAATGAGGGAATGAGTTTCGCAAAATATGATTTGCACGTTGTCGTAGGCTAAACAATTTCTTACAGTGTAGAACTCCAATGGAAGTACATTTTTAGTCTAGGAGTAGTCTTAATGCCTGTGAATCCAGTCCATCTTGTACATTCAGGTTGGGTTGGGGTTTTTGGTGTGTGAGTGTACTGCAGGAGGTAAATCTGTTTCCTGCGCGCATTTTTTCAGACCCGACGAACGACAGCAATACCTAAGGCTGAGAACTCCACACGGGAGAACAGAGGTATGCTTGATTCAAAACCATAGACAGCCATAAACCTACTGACCCAGAATCTGAGCCCTGCACTGCATGTGAAATGCATTTAAATCTTTACTACATCGCTGTACCGTCCCACTGAGACATGGAGATTTCTTTTCCTCAGTCAACACAAGAAGGTGTGCCTTGACTAGACTCTTTGAACAGTCAACAAATACCTCTAGGCACAATGTGAGTCCTCGGTGAAAAGAGATGCATGGGGAGGAGAGGGAGCGAAAGCTTGAGATGATGCATTTAACATAGAGATGTATTTTCTCCAATTTCTGCAACATATTTTTTGCGTATTATAAAATGGCAATTCAAGTGCTATCTTTGTGGCAGCTTGTAATAATGAGAGAACGTGGCAAACTGTTTTCTCTACTATTCTGTGGAGCACAGCTGCAGCAGTGGGAACCACCCGGGCCCGCCCCAGCCAGCAAAGCCAGGCTGCAGAACCACCCCCACCAGCCATAGCGCCCCAGCCTACACAACAACAGACCCTGCTACAGCAGCAGAATGGTAACACACACACAGACACAAAAAAACCCCCCTAAGATTCGCTCAATTCACCCCAATAACACTTTGGAGTCAGAGTTTTCTCCGAGCACAGGAAGTGACGAATCGAAACTTGCAAATCGAACACACACAGATCCGAAACAGCGGTGATCAAGCTAGCAGTGAGCGAGCTAGCACCTCGGCTATCAGAAAGATAAGGGTAGTGAAGTCTTCAAAAATACTAACAGTTACCTCCTGCTGCCACTTTGGGCCACCGTTCAGCCGAGCTGAACGTTGCCACCTAATTTGATGTGATGATAATGTATTTATTTTCTATCTTTCTGTTATTTGCCCCAAATAACGAGGGAGAATCAGTCAAGTTAGATGACGCGATAGTACAATGCAGCTAAATTTGTTGCAACTAAATGTCTGTTTTAAGAAAAATAGCGTATCTCCCTCTACTGCTGTTTCCCTTACCTGTCTATTTTCACTGTTTTAGCAAGGTCCAAACTAATAGTAGACAGTGATACAATAGCAGAATGGTGACTTGCAACACACAAATGCATATCCACACCCACACTCATATAGTACACAGGTGTTGTCACAGCAGAATGATAATGGATGGTGATCATCCTATTCCATGGTTGCTCTAACTGGGTAATACATACTACAGCAGAACATGCAGTCATGCTTGAAAGTTTGTGAACATTACAGGGACTGGTCATTATTTAATATATTATAGAAGAATAACCTTGTAAAATCCTGATCTAAACCAGAAAATCCTAATAAAGATATCCCAAATAAAGAACATGCACAAATACAAAGTATGATATACTTTAATTCTTTATTTCGCGAAACTGGTTTGTTGAAAAAATACGTGAACTCCTTCAATCAATATATTGTGTCCTTAAACAGTAAATGTCTCCTAGAGCCACTGATCCCTGATCAGTCTCTTCATCTTCCTGGAGGGATTTTCTCCCACTCCTCCTCACAGAACTCAACCAACTCAGTGAGGTTTGAGGTCTCACATGAACAGACACTTCAGGTCCTGACAGCATCTCAGTTGGATTTAGGTCAGGACTTTGACTTGGCCAATCCGAAACACTAAACTTCTTCCTGAGCCATTTTTTGGTAGATTTGCTTGAATGTTTAGGATCATCATCTTGTTGAACAGCCACTTTCAGCCCAACTTCAGCTCT
The DNA here is from genome assembly GCA_900323365.1 of Monocentris japonica. Classification (NCBI taxonomy): domain Eukaryota; kingdom Metazoa; phylum Chordata; class Actinopteri; order Trachichthyiformes; family Monocentridae; genus Monocentris; species Monocentris japonica. Next base: position 7,427 of record OOFE01011065.1, read on the forward strand.
CAGACTGATGGCCTGATGTTCTGTTCATGAATTTTCTGGTTTCCTTAATGTTGAGTGTTGTTGAGTCGTCCAGGTCCAGAGGAAGAAAAACAGCCCAGACCATGACACTCTTGACTGTAGGGAAAAGGCGGTTTTCGGTTGTCGCCAAAGATGACATTTTTGATTGAGACCAAACAGTTTAATTTTGGACTTATCAGAGAACAGACATCTTCATGATTGTCCAGGTTTCTCTAGCAAACTTAGGATGGGCAACTTTGTTCTCTCTCAAGTTTCTTCCTAGCTTCCCTTGCATGAAAGCCATTTCTATTTAGTCTTCTTCTTATTGTTGACAGATGCACAATGACATCAGATGCAGCAATGGAGTTGCTTGTAGATCTCTGGGTGTTGTTCGAACAAAAAAAACCTAAAAATTCCTAGAATTGCACAAGGGGTTTACAAACTTTCAAGCATGACTGTAGGTAAGCCCAACTGCCTTAGCTGTGTATACACTTATGTACTTCTAGGCAGTTCCCAGGACCAATAACTTCATCCACCAGATGTACAGTGTTATTTTCTGGTGTAGGATAAGAGGCTGTGTGCAGCAGAGACAGAAGCCAGTGATGTCATGCTCCCACACAGCTGTGTGTCTGAGGGGCTGAAAGGCTCTTTCACAGTTACTCCCTGGCTTGGCTTTTAGACTTTGATTCATACTAGAGCGCTTGTTCTAGTATTCTGCTAAATGCTTGCTTTGAATGCTCAAAACACGGGACGTGAAAGGTGCTGAGTTGTCTTAAATGAATTTTGCTATTATTTTGACAATTAATCTCCACGGTTTGGGTTTTTGCCCCTTCCTCTCCAGCGCGAAGGAAATCCAACTGTGTGAAGGAGGTGGAGAAACTGCAGGAGAAACGAGAGAAGAGACGACTTCAACAGCAAGAGCTCAGAGAGAAGAAGGCACAAGTGAGGGGCGAGTGTGCACTTGCAACACGCACACACAAGTGTACACATATGGCAGGGGTGGGGAACCTTCTTTGGCATGAGATTTACTTTTTCCTTGCCTAGTCTGGGGAGATCTTCCAGCACCACCAAATCAGATTTAGTGAAAAGCATAAATATTTATAATCAGGATTATCCAAGCATGGTATAAGTCAATAATTTCATCTTCATAATAAACTATAAATTCTGGCTCTTTGAAGAAACAAACATGCCAAATGCCATTTGATTTTATGTCACTTCGACATGAAATACTGAGAGTTGCGCAAAAGATGTTTCTGCAGGAAGTTTCTGCAAACACCCATTCACATTTTAACACCAGTTTGTGTCATATCTTGAGCCTGTTCTCTCAGTCTGACAGTGAAAAAGTATCTACTCTTCCTGTCTGTAGAATATTTATTTCTTAAAGTTCAGTAGTCCAAAAGAGTGTCCATTTGTGCTTCACCATCTCTAACATTTATTGTAGAAATTGAATGCAATAATTACTTTGAGGAATTATTTTGCAGTTTTAGCAGTCTGATGCAAACATAAGATTCAAGCTTTCTGACCATCTACACCCAACATTGAACAAACTAAAATGGTTAGTTCAGTGATCCGCTCTGAAACCCCGCTCATCCAAATGAACCCCAAGAGTTCATTTTAGCTCTGGACTACTAAAACATTAGTGAAAATAATGTATCATTTTCTGTCTGTCTTGTTCACAGATTGTTCATCTTTTTTTTTCTCTTCATCCCCACAACTTGTAGTCGATGCACCTTAATGACCAACCTGCAACAAAAAAGAGAGGGCTACTGAGGGCAACAAATAGGGCAAGTCAAGTCAAGTTTATTTGTATAGCCCTTAATCACAGTTACAGTCTCAAAGGGCTTCACAATGCTCACATTATGAAAACAATAAATGACTACACACAACATCCCCCAACCTTAGTCCCACCCTGAGGACAAGGAAAATCTCAGATGAGATTTCAGAGAGGGATCCCCCTACGAGGATGGTCAGGGGTGCAATGGGTGCCAAGGGTGGGCAAACAAAATGTAACATAAACAAAGTATACAGAGTAAACACAATATGGACACTTTGGTGAAACATCCAGATCTGGTGTGGGGCGTCAACAGCAGCTCGGTCAGCATCATCATAAGAGTGGGGGACCACGAGGACGCTGACACTGCCCAGCTGCAGCCACAGCCTGGAAACAGATAGGAGACACACCCATACACATGCAGACAGACTTTGTGTACTCTCACTCACACAAACAGACATGACCAGTATGAGTGGACAGGAGTACATAGACGGGGAGAACAGGACATGTAAGCTAACTGCCCATGGCAGGAATCAGAGCTAGTGTAAGCTAACTGGTCTAACCTTACTCAAAGAAGAACCAGTGTCACTCCCTAAATGTGCAAAGCTTAGTTTGGCCAAATGATAGAGGTTTTTAACCTCGATTTAAAGATATAAATAGAGCTTGCCTCTTTGATTGCAGCAGGGAGACTGTTCCAGAGAAAGGGAATGCAGTGAGGAAAGGCTCTGTTATCTGCAGTTTTGACTGCAGGGATAGATAGGTAGCTGGCGTCTTGTGATCGGAGCGCATGTGGTGGTACATACTATGGTGCGACAAGATCTATTAAATAGGACGGTGCCACCTTAAAGTCACATCTGGCATAAATTGGGAACCAGTGTAGGGAGGACAGGATAGGCATTATGTGGTACAATGCTCTAGTTTTGGTCAGGATTCTGGCAGCAGCATTCTGTACAAGTTGGACATTTTTAATGCACGCATTGGGTAAACCAGAATACCAATAGTCAAGTCTCGACGATACAAAGACAAAGGCAAAGATTTCTGCGTCTGCCGTTGTTAATATCATTTGAATCTTTCCAATATTGCAAAGGTGGTAGAGTGCCATTTTAGTAATGTCCTTGATGTGTGACTTGAACGAGAGGGTAGGATTGGACTTAACCCTGAGATTTTTGATAGATGGACTCCACACAGTTATCAAAACAGACACCTGTGTCTCGCTGGTCCAATAAAAAAACATCTCTGTTTTGTTGGCATTGAGAAGCAGGAAGTTTAGGGACATCCACCGTTTGACTTTGAATAGGTCTCTAAATTTAGGAATTGGGAGCGGGCGTTCGGTTTAACGGGTACACACAGTTGAGTATCGTCAGCATAGCAATTAATGCCAAATTTGTGGATAAATTTCACCAAGCAGTAGCATATAGATGGAGAATAGCAGCGGGTCCAAGACAGAGCCTTGTGGCACACCTATGTCCACATTACGATACTAAGGTTAAACTGAGGTCATATTGCTGTGGAAGACGCAGTGCATTCTATTGAGTAGACAGGACCTAAACCATGAAAGCATCCTCGGATAACAGTGTAGTTTTTGAGATGATTTAGGAGTATATTATGGTCAATCGTATCGAAAGCTGCACTCAGGTCAAGTAGCAATCGAACTGCGAAAGTAAGCAAGTAGCCTAAGAAACACCAAGTGAGCCATTCAAGGGTAAGACTGCAGTATCGCAACAGTGGAAGTGTTGATGCGACGGTTGCTGTGTGAATTCGAGGGCAGGTCAAATCAATTTGGAATTTAATAAAGTAATGATAGGATAAGATAGGTACATAGGAGGAGACTACTAGATCACCAATTAAAGAATGTTATCAGCTCAGGTCACTAGGTCCTAGATGAAATCAGAGAATTTGTCTAAAAAAACAAAGAGTATGGCCCAGGTTGGCGATAGACTACTACTAAAATAGAGAGATTATTTGCGTGACTTGAGATATTTGCAGTTGTGAGCTGAGAATAAGATCCGTAAAAATGAAGCAAATTTATTGTGTTGGGATTGAGATTAAATATTAAGGCAACACCCCACCTTTTTTGTCATATGGGCGACGTGACAGGCTTTAACAGTGTTTCAAATAGACCCATCATGTCTAGACCATGCCCGATAGTCAGGTCATTTATCAGCAATGCTTTAGTTGATAATGATAGACCTTCAGACAAACACTACTGCCGGAGTTATTGTCTATATTTACTGCAGTATTTGGTCTAAGAGACACTGTCTCGATTGGAAACATTGTGTTACAATTTGTTACTCGGATAATGCTGCTACCAGAAGGTGAAGTATCTGCTAAATGATTGAAATTGACAGTAGATGTATGAGGAACATGGTGAAACAAATGGTGAGGGAGGAACGCAGTCTCAGATAGATATACTATGACATCTAACCCAGCGGACTCCAAACCCCCTGTATATGTATGCCTAGCAACCTCTCTCAATAGCCTGCAACCCGGCAAGCCCTGGGCACATGTCATGCCTGACTTAAACATGTATCTATATTTATAGACGAGATAGTAGCGCCTAACTCATTAGGGTGGAGGCCGTCAGCCAGGTTTGCCCTGGTCTGGGATTTGTCTTAATTTATCTCATTTGATTTTGTAACTATGCAAGGATGACTGTGATTGGATGGAAAATTGGAAATTATTTTCAGAATAATCCTGCCATTGACCAGCAGGCATGCTGCGATAAACTGATGGATCACAAACACTCAGTTGCTCACCACACATGTATAATGTTGCTGCAAGAGCACAAAAAGAAGAAGCTATTCAACTTCATTCTCATTACCGTTTAGCTCTTTCTGGTCTACTCTTAATTGTCTGAGCAGAACTTATAGGTTATTTGGAGTAACTTTTATTGCTTTGTGTGCCATTCCAGGAGGTGGATACCACTCTACCGAACTATGAAATCATGTGTATGATCCGAGACTTCAGAGCCAGTCTGGACTACAGGCCTCTAACCACCACTGATCTGGTAAGGTTGGTTCAGATTCAGGGACACAGTTAATAGAAAGGAGTGTATCATTCAATGAGGGTGTCCTTTAGATAGAGATTTTTGAGGAACCTTGGAACATTAAGAACATTGGAACAGGAAGGAACATCCGGACTAGGATGAGACTGGAGCGCTATTGTCTCAATCACTACACATCCATCCAGATGTAGAAATGTGTGTTACACAAGATGTATTGCAACAATGTTAACAATGCTATATGTAAGTTTATAGTAACATCCTTTGTAACATGCTCAATCTCTTATCTCGTTTATCTCGAGTTTGCTAAGTGAAACGTTTAACAGAAGTCTGGGCAGAAACAGGCTCAATGACTCGTCTGTCCAATGTCCAATGCCTTAAAACCCTCAAATCTGTGAATAATCTTAATGAGTGAGACGTGTGCATGGGAAACACTGTAGGTACATCTTATGTGGGTCTTGACGACACATGTAGCCCAACAGAAATCAACTGTGCCCTTTGATGTTTCAGATAGAGGAGCATAGGATATGTGTATGTGTACGGACACGCCCCCTCAATAAAAAAGGTAAATGCAGCTTTACTACTTTTCTACATGCACCATGATCGCATGAGCTTTCCAAAAGATCAGACATATTTCTTTGGGTATTTGTCTCTTTCTATCTCTTATTTAGAGTTGACGATGAAGGATCTGGATGTGATCACCATCCCCAGCAAGGATGTGGTAATGGTCCATGAGCCCAAGCAGAAAGTCGACTTGACCCGCTACCTGGAGAATCAAACCTTCCGCTTTGACTACGCCTTTGATGAAACCTCCACCAATGAAATGGTCTACAGGTGCAACATGTTACAGCACTTAGGTACTCAGAGAAATGGGTGAGAGATCCTGCTAACAAGTGCTCATTTGCTCCCAGGTTCACTGCTCGGCCGCTGGTGGAAACCATTTTTGAGAGGGGAATGGCGACCTGCTTTGCGTATGGGCAAACTGGAAGTGGAAAAACGCATGTGAGTTTTTATTTTGAACCTGAAGTTGATATACTTGGTGCCAACATGGCATCAGAACTAGACTTGTTCTTAATCTGTCTAAATTAAGGAATGCATCCTTACTATGACATTACCTATAGTAAGCCCTATCTCGTTTTAGACTATGGGTGGAGACTTTTCAGGAAAGAACCAGGACTGCTCTAAAGGCATCTATGCACTGGCAGGTTAGTATCTCCCATACCACTGTTGCCATTGGTGGTTATGGTTTTTTGCCTATAGTTGAGCCTCTTTCATTTTCTTTCCCTGCGCAGCCAGAGACGTCTTTCTCATGTTAAAGAAGCCAAACTACAAGAAGTTAGACCTCCAAGTCTTTGCAACATTTTTTGAGATTTACAGCGGGAAGGCAAGTGTCTTAAAATATTTAATAAAAAGAGGATTAAGTTTGTGTTTGTCAGTAGCTCGGGGTCCATTCAGGTATTTTTGTGTGAATTATGATGTATGTATGCATGAAAGACAATTTTTTTCCCACTTTGGTTGTGGATGAGTTTTTGCTGCTGTAGCTATGTATAGGAACCCTATTTATTCACTCCAACCAAGCTGATGGAAATGCACCCGAATCACTTTTTCTTTTTTGCAACATTTGAAAACGTTGCTGAAAATCTGCTTGACAGTTGAATGGAAACATTACAGAAGCCCTGAGAGGCAAAGGGAAACAAATTCAGAATTGTTTTGGGGATCAAATTTCTTTTTATATTCTTATTTAACTTACTAAGTAATAAATGAACCAAGCTGTACAAATATGTCAGGTGAAATATTGACTTAAGCTGCGTTTGTATTGAAGGTGTTTGACCTGCTAAATCGCAAAGCCAAGTTACGGGTTCTGGAGGACGGGAAGCAGCAGGTCCAGGTGGTGGGGCTGCATGAGAGGGAGGTCAAATGCACAGAGGACGTCCTCAAACTCATCGATTTGGGAAACAGCTGCAGGTAAACACAGGAGGAGAGAGTTTTAATAACAGCAATGATGATGGCAGTTACAAGAAACTATTTATATAGCACCTTTCCTACCTAAGTTACCAAAAGAAATGGACAAAACCTAAATGCATCTATCATAGCATTGAAAATATTCATAAAAATAACATCCAGCCAAAAGTTCAGTGACTACTAAGTCCACCTTATAGTGCTTGCATGTTAAAGAATTTAGTACTGCTACTATATCAAGTAGTAATACTAGGAATACACCAGTCAGGTTTTTCTGGGGCCGATTCAGATTGCTGATTTTTTTTTTATTTATTTATTTTTTTTAATTTCCTTTTTAATGTGATTGATCTTACCCAGACTTTCTACTAACAGCAGCACATCATGTAAACGTGCACAGCAAGCATAAATAGCACTGTGTTTAACACACTTCTTATGGCAGCATCACATAGCTGGTCTACCCATGTGTAAATACATCACAGGTTTTATCCAAACGTCGTAATTACATGTTAGTGTGCTTGATGACGCTTACTCGCCTATTGCCACTGGCAATGCAAGAAAGGTTTTTCATTGCAGCAGCATCGGCTCTACCTTCTGTCCTATATATTAATCTGGTTCTAAACTACGATCATAGGCTGTGAAATTCAAAACACAACTTAACTAATTAACAAATGAACTGTCAATGTCTGATGGATGACGTGCCCACGCTACTAATGTTCTGCTGACTGCTGAAAATTGGCTCATAATTTTTTTGTTTAGTTTTTTGATGATCTATTTAGAACGTTTATCATACAATTACAATCTGCGACGGTTGGTGCACCCATATTACTAGTATCATAAGTTATTAGTTTTAGAAATCAGTATAAAAAGTATAGACGGCTCACCACACTTTTTCGTCACTTCTTCAACAAGCATTTTGAGTTCCCTATATATACACTATATGGCCAAAAGTCAGTGGACACCCCTACTAATTATTGAGTTCAGGTGTTTCAGCCACACCCATTGCTAACAGGTGCATAAAATCCAGCACATAACCATGAAATCTCCATAGTCAAACATTTAGAATGGGTCGTAAAGAGCTCAGTGACTTAA
>OOFE01011066.1:0-14776 GCA_900323365.1 Monocentris japonica
GGAATGTAAATGACCCTCCCTGCTCTTTCATCACAAAACACCTCTTATGCTTATCCATGGCACTCTGAAACCCACACCCAACCCCTCCCTGTCTCTCTCTCCCACCTCTGTCATGTTTGAGAAGAAGGGGGAAAGTCATTAGGCACATATGGGGAGGAGAGAGCAGTGGTTGCTATCGCTTGAGAGTCAGGGGCAAAGCTCAGAGCCACTGAGGGATAGTGAGAGGACTGCACAAGGGAATATCTAACAAGGGAATACAATACGTATTCTCCTCATTAAGTCAGATAAACAAATGGCTTACTTCGGGAGATGCTGAAAACCATGGACAAGATAGGAAGGCAGTGAAAAGTAGGTGTTTTTAAATTGTAATACTGAAAATACTAATTAATTATACTAAGTATATTTCATATTTTCTAGTTGACCATTGTTGATGCTTAAATACTAACCCTCTCTTGTCACTGCAGTTAATTGCTTTGAAATGACTCACCAGCATCACTGGCTTTCATCAAATGAAATGGTATAATTCAGTATCATAACCATGTAAATGCTGTACATACTGTTGCTATATTACATTGATACACAATTTCTTTTTTTTTTGCATTTGCCTTAAGATCGATAACTTCAGAGGCGCGGTGAAGGGGGTTTACGGGATGCCATGAAAATTATTTAATGGCGGCAACAGTCTCCCCCAGTGCAACTCTTGTCTGGTACTAAATTGATGTGGAGTTGACCAGTGGGCCATCAGTGAGTGAGTGAGCAGAATGGGCAATGCCATGCGAGGTGTCATTGCTTTCATCCCCTCAGACCGCTGTCAGCGCTTCCTAGTGGGGGACCTGAAGGAAATGCCCCTTGATCGGACCCTAGACCTGAGTAGCCGACAGCTGCGTCGACTGCCTATTGCTGCCTGTGTCTTTGATGAGCTGGTGAAGCTCTACCTGAGTGACAACAATCTCAGCAGCTTACCAGCTGAAGTGCAGGGACTGAGGAAACTGCAGCTCCTGGCCCTCGACTTCAACTGCTTTGAGGAACTACCTGCAGCTGTCTGCAGACTACCCCAACTCAATATCCTTTACCTGGGTAATAACAGGCTTTACAGCCTCCCCAGAGAATTGAGAGAGCTTAAGGCGCTTAATACTCTGTGGCTGGAGACTAACTGCTTCACTGAGTTTCCCAAGGTGGTTTGTGAGCTCCCCAATCTCAAGACCCTGCACCTTGGTTATAACCAGATCCGCAGTTTACCTAGGGAACTTGGTGGGCTGGAAGAGCTACGGAGTATCTGGCTTGCTGGGAATCAACTGGCAGATTTCCCACCAGTGTTGCTGGAAATGCACTTTCTAGCTGTCATTGATGTGGACCGGAACAAAATACGTTACTTTCCAGGTTTGTCCCACCTGCACGGTTTGAAACTTGTCATCTATGACCATAACCCCTGTGTTAATGCACCGGTGGTGGGCGAGGGAGTCAGAAGGGTTGGGCGCTGGGCGGACAGCTCAGATGATGAGGAGGATGATGATGGGTCAAAACCAGTGAGTGAGACTACAGCTGAGGTCAAGGAACTAACCCATGAGGAGGAATAAAACATTTAGGGTCAAGGAACAAACTGACCTTCAGCCGTGGCAAGGACTGCCAGAACAGGACTCAAGTGGAACACTTAGTGGAGAGCAGCTATTTGTCTGAGCATGTTACACAAGCAGCCTTATGGTATTTGCTCCAAATAAGGTAAAACCAATGATATGGATTTAAACATGAGATACAAAGTAATAAGCAGTTACAGTTTGTTTGCTGGACACAAAAACGTGGACTGTGTGAAAAGGGTGAGATGGATCATGCAATATTATTACAAATGAAATATGTTTTGACATCAGAAATCAACACTGTAAGAAAGTATACTATTCCCTTTTTGTCAATTTCTAAAACTGTGTGGCCCTGCTGTAGCAAAAGTAACAACAAATCGGTCATTATAGTCTGAATTGGTTAAGATTATTTTGGCCAATTAGTCAAATTGTTTTGAATTACTTTACTTGTACACATCTTAGCACATCTATGGGATCACAACAATACTGGCAAGTATGTATTTTTATTGAATAAAGATCAGCTCGAAAGAGATCACTTTGCATGATAGTATTTGTTTGCAGGACAATAATATGGAAAGAAATATTGCAGATTTGTTAGACTATGCAGTTAGCTGATACTATGACTGTACTGTAGGCCGCCTAAGAACTTTGGTCAGAGACAACCCTGATGTTAACAGATGCACAACTTAGCATTAATTCAGTAACAGGGCAGAGATGTCACCATATTATCTCAAACGCTATTACGGAGATCTTTCTTCAGAATACAAGAACACAAGTCAAAGAACAGAATTCATTATAAGAATATATATAATATCTGTACCTGCTGAGGCTAAAAACAGTGAGGTATTTAATACATATGATGGATGGTTGAAGTCAATTAGTGCACTCCTTATCCAGACCAATGCATAATTCATCTGATAGATTGGGGTCGTGGCTTTGAATAAAGACTGCTAATGGGCTTTAATATCATTGCCAAAAGGTTCTGGTTTAAAATGAAACATGATCTCACTTACACAAACAAAATGCAGCACTCCAGTTCTACAGTGTACCAGGGAGCACACTGTAAATAAGATAAACTATCATTCCAACATACATTAATTTGCCATTTTGCATCCCTTTGAACAAAACTTAAAAAGTGAGATTTAAATTGGCTGCATACCAGTCCTGTTACATGTGTGGAAATAAGTGTGTGTGTTTTTCATACCATAAACACAAACTGAATTATTTCCAGCTTTCATCCAGCTTTCTGTAAAAGGTGATGCCCATTTCATTATAGTATGTTCTACTCACCATTAAACCCCACTACAAAAAAATACAAAAACTTTCACATAAATGCATAGAGACATCTGTCTATTTTATCATTCAAGAATGCATTTCATGGTTATTGTGCAACATAAAAATACAGCACTAAAATGCACCTGAAATACCACAGACATCTTCTCAAGTCACAGGATTTACAGCAAACTGAAGCATCTGGATTTGATTAAGACATTAGAGGAAAGTCAGCAGTCTTTAAAGAGCAGTTTTGTGAGGGTTGTTAGGGAGCATAACATGTCCCCACTGTCGGCTACCCTATTCACAAACTTCTAAATCATGCTAAAACACATAAAGATCTCATGAACAAGATTTCCATATCAGATCTTTCCTGCAAACGTTAATCCTGCTACCATTTAGTTACTTTAATGCCAACTCTCTAATAGAGCTGTCCAACATGTAGGCTGCAAATTGTATGTACTTTATACATATATGATGATGTATTTTACCAAAAACTCTGGCTTTTAACATATGTATCCAATGATTTAATTTTTTATTTCAAATGTTTCGTTCAGCTTTCTGGTGGCAAAACGCAGTGTTGTAAATCTGAAGCTGTAACTTCGGCCTGCCCTGCTCTCATCAGCGAGCAGCAGACTCACATTCTGAATTACATGTTTATCCTCATTCATCTCTTGTCCTTCTATCTTGTTCACCTACTATTCAACGTTATGCCTAGATTTGTCCTGAAATGTCCCTAAATTCTTGAAATGATTTAGCATATTGAATTAGGTTTAAGAATATCAAATTCAAACTCCCCAATAGCACCAATAAAGTAGCCATGACCATCTTCACTTTCAACTCTGAAAAATACACCAACCTGTTAATCATTATTGTCTTGCTACCTTTAACATCTTAACAGATGCATAAAAATGAAACCAAAAGTATATACACACATTATAATATGTAAAAACATTAAATAGCATTGACTCTATCTAAAATTGAATGCTTGAATCTAAAAAACAGTTTACTATTCTTCATTTGTGACTTATTTTGAAAGCTGACATTTTTGTGGTATTGGGTAAATGTCATTGTCATAGTCATTCTAAAAGTGAAATTTCATACACTACCTAAACTTCAAACCAATCTAGTGTAACAAGGAATATTGCATAGATTATTATTGTTGTTGATCATGAAAAGGCCCAAATACAGAATCTTATTTTGGAGCGAGGGTTAATGATATAATTAATACATGAATGACACATATTGTTTTAAAGAGAGAATGAGAGGTGTTCAGGTACAAGACTATGAGCACTATGCTGAACCCACACTATGTTGTGGGTTCCCTCTCCTCGTTTCCTGTTACAGTTAACTGTATACTGTCTAAAAATCAGAAGTGTCAATCTTAGGTGGTGCAACATTTTTGATAGGTTTACATGTTATTAATCCAGTATAATCCTATGGCTGATGAAAGTCTTGTTTTTAAAATCAGCTTTTCAACATGGTAAATGGCTTGTGCATGAAACAAATTTGATTTACAGTTGTTTTTTCTCAGATAGCTTTGACTCACAACAAAGTAATAAGCAAAACTTCTATACTTTGGATTTTGGGCCTAAAATCCCATATCGCATGCAAAATAAAGTTTGTAAAAGGAGGTAGTACATCTTGCAAAAGGACTATCCTAGCATTAGAAGACTGGATATGTTTTTTTATTATTATTTTGTCATTGCAAATAGTGATATTACATATGTACATTGTGATATTCTCAGTCAGAAAGACAGAAGACAGATTAAACCAGACTTTTAGATCAAAATCCTGTATACTGGCACATATTACACAAGGCCAGTTGAAAGCAATGGTGTCCATCATGATGCAATAAGGACACAACAAGGCAAAATGAAGACTACTCGTGTCCACAGCACAAAAATCAATGCAAAAGGAAATGTGATTATACCTTATGGCATCAATTTACTGTACATTCTCCATTCTGCAACAAACTTAATGTAAAGCTGTAAAGACACCAAACACCAAACCATTAGATAAATGTACAGTACACATTAACCATCTAGAGCAGCACAATATTGCAAGGTGTACACAATACAGAAATTTAATATTGTATATTATGCTATTTTACAGTAACAGTAACCCAAAGAAACCAAAAATGCTGTTAGTGTTTTACAGCCACGCTGAAATGATTAGCAATTGTGTTGCAGTGCCACTCACCTGGGTGATGCTGTTGGAAGCAATGAGACATGATTGAAAACATGTTCATTTGATTTAGGGAACTGCATGTGTAGTAATAGTCTGTAGTACATTATACTAACATGAGGTGGGTGTGTGCTGAAAATTGTGCACTTTGTATTTTGTGTCCTATGGTAGGAAAAAAGTTTGACTTTTTTTTTAATATATATTTTTGCACACTGACATTCTGTTGTGAAAACTGAGTCAAAGCAAGTGTAAAAAATCTCATTGGGCATGTCAGGAATATTTTCAGATATTTCGCTGTTTTTTATTATCCAACAGGTGGGAAATGTAGCCGAGACTTGAGATAAAAAAGAAAGGTAGATCAATACGTGTTCATAGCATTTATTAATTTTGTATCAATGCATAAATAATATCTACTTTATTACTTTCAGAGGCATTTACAAGGATAGTTTGCAGTACAGAAAACAAAACATGACACATCATACAGGTGTACTGAATAGTTTTATCTCACAATATCTTTGGTATGAAATCCTACACCAACACAATTTGCACAAAACCTTCCATAAACTTGCATAAACCCTAGTTCTCCAGAAGTGTAGATTAAAACACACAAGCAGAGCTACATTCCAACAATTTCTATGTTGACCAGCATACTTTTCAAATCAGTAACTTCATGTTTCCTTCCTATCTATGAGTACCTCAAGGTTAAATAACTAAATAACATGCCTGTCTTGCCTAACATGCCTATCTATATACCTTAACAGTTCCCTGTGACAACAAAACACAATAAAGGGAAAGAGAATACAATTTTAATTTTTCACAACATCAAATTGCAGGGTAAGAACTACATTGCAATAGATACTGGATACAAAAATGTGAGTGAATGAACTCACACGCTGAGGCAGAACTTTTCAAATTGCACGAGGACACAAAGCAAATGCAACAAAATGCTTTTATCCCTTCAGCTGGACCCACGAAACAATTTTTCTTGGAAGTTATTTCAAACAAAGCCGCCTTCTCAGACACATTTTCCAAATCGAATTGCTCTGAGAGGGCCTCTGTGAAAAAGTATCATGAGGCCTAATTTTGGAAATCTTCCAAATGGGTGTGGAACGGCTTTAATGGAGCAAAATCTAGTCAAAATCTTCTGCACACCCTTACAGAGCAACTGCTTGGAAGAATGTTGGATTGCATCAAACAATAGGATCAAGAATACTGATGTGTGACCAGGTAAACAAAATAGGGACAATCTGGATGCAGTGTGTCACTCTCTGCCTTTTTGTATGATGGAAAGATAGGCAGGATATGTGGGTCAGTCACTGACTAAATGTAGGTTGATCTTGATGTGAGAAAATGCCAGGTTATTGTCATCAGATGCAGTATAACTTGAGCAGGTTCAAACTTATAAGGGCGTGTTAACTCTATGGCTGATGGCTGATGACAACATAAAATGCCTGTAGGCAATATAGCTTGACTGTAAGACAAGCCAAAGGAGTATAGCTCAGTCAGAGTTGGAATGTAGCACCTCCTGCTCATCATCATAACTGGGATGGCACAAAGGTGAGACCATAGAAGTGTCCTTGTCCCTAGGACAGTGTATCCAGAGAACACCATCCACTAAGCAAACACTAAGCAAAAAGAATAGAGCTGAGGTCACAGTTTCATGGTTACAACGAAGTAAACACGTTATCAAGACAGGACAATAAGCTGTAAACTAAAACAATACAGGGAATATGTTAACATGTATCTGTATTTGTGCTAACAACTTAATCAGTGGGTTTGGTGGAGTCTACATACTAAATACTACAATGCAGGCCCAATTACTTTCCACCTGCGAAAGGAATGGGCATATTATGTGACTTATTGGCATATAGGTAACTGCCTGCATGGTTCACAGGCTCATCCAGGGTCCGGGTTCAGGTCTCCGACGGAGAGTCGTTTCACCCTGGTGAAGCAGCTGGCCTCCATCCAACAGGATGTCTGAGCCTTCTTTCTCCTCAGGCCCCTTAAAGTCACGAGGCCCCTCATCACTCATATCTGGATCAGCAGTCCCAGGGGCATCGATGATTACTGAGGGCTCTTTTGATGATGGCTCTGGCACCGTGTCATTTCCATGAAAATCAGAATGCTCATTCAAAGAACCAATCGCACTAGGCACATCAGATTCCTTGTGTGAGGACACTGTCTCCATGCGCTTCCGTGCCTCCTCTTTTCTTTGCTGGAAGCGGGTGTTGTCTCCCATCATAACCCTGACTCTTACTTGCTCTGGAGGCCAGAGGCCACCCCATATAAACTGCAAGTAGCTGAAAAGCACAATGGCACTGAGGAAGGTGAAGTTGCTAGCCACGCCGATCACTGCAGATGTCAAGGGGAAGTTATACAGCACATATCTTATTCCAGTTAAGTAAGCGTGGATACGAATCTGGGATGAATAGATTTGCACTCGCTTAGACTGGACCTCAATGACTGCACCAATAGTGGGTTGATAAGCATTTGTC
The DNA here is from genome assembly GCA_900323365.1 of Monocentris japonica. Lineage (NCBI taxonomy): Eukaryota > Metazoa > Chordata > Actinopteri > Trachichthyiformes > Monocentridae > Monocentris > Monocentris japonica. The sequence goes on from OOFE01011066.1 coordinate 7,529, forward strand.
TTGTAGTCTGAGAAGAGCTCAACTTCTATAAGTTGCTTCTGCTCTGCCATCCCAGTCAATAGGAGAGGAGAGAACATGAAGGTACTCAGGGTCTGCAGCAGGCTGGAGCGGTAATGCAGCATTGCAGAACGTCCCACAGATGAGACTGTCTTACCACCCTTGGTATAGCAGGACATCTTGATCATAAACATGCCCAGCTGTTCATTCACTGGAGACTCTGGCATCTCCAATTCCAAAGATATTCTATATGGCTGACCGTAAGCCATAACCTGGTCTTTTTCATTCTTCAGAAATGAGATGTTGGCCATAGGGAAGGAACAAAGTACTGACTCGGAGGCATCACAGCCAGCAGTGTAGTAGTAGTGCACAGGAGCAGAGAAGCTGATAGTGGGCATATAGGAGTAATAGAAGCTTCCGTAAAGAAAGATGGAGACCCAAAGCAGCAGAACTAGGACACAAAAAAGGATAGCAGCCTGAAGCAGAGTCCGACGGGCTTTGAGGAGAGTAACAGCCGCCACATCCTGCAGCCAAAGCAGAACCGGTCCCATCACAGCCCCCATGCTGGTTGATCTGGCACACGCCGACTCTCTTCCAGCGTCCAGCAATGTTATCCAGTGTTGACCTTCAGCAGACTTTCCTCCGAGCTCTCTCTAACGTTTGCTGATGCTCCTGCGATGCGCCATGTCCTTATGTATCAGTGGCTGGCTCCCCCCCGAAGCTTCTTATTGTTTTTATTCACCCTCGTAAAACATTGTCTGTTGAGCTACACCAGAGTCCAATGAGAATCCAGCACAAATTACAGCAGCGACACAATTTTCAGCACGCAAGGCCAGGTTGAGAAACCTAACAAAAAAATAAAACGTATATAGCTTTTCGGCTGACTGTTGATGTTTTCTGCTGACTTACTCTCGGGTGATACGCTCGTTAGCAAGTTACAACCGCGGAGCACAGAACGCCCTCTGACCCGGATGTTCACAGCTTCTTCGTAGCAGCTTGGAGCAGAAGCTCAGCAACGCCTCGATCGCACGCCAGTGGAGTAAGCAGGCCCACGGCCGGGGATGGGGAAGAAAACTCGCCTTACAGGAGGAACGGTGGGTCGGAGAACTATACTACAGCTTTCACCACCTGGACTTCGCAGCGGGACTACTGGCGAGAGAGAAGACGCAGGCTCGGGATCCGAAGGTACATTTTAAGTGCGAGCTGTCCGGTTTGCTGACCAACCAGCTAGTGTGCTAAATTGTCGCGGTGCGAAGAATGGGCCCATCTGTTATAACCCTCGATTGACTGAATATTATCCGAGTTACTAAATTAGTTGCCTGCAACTCAGTTAGTCGCACGTAGAAACACAACTGCTGACATAAATGTACACAATAACCCCATGTAGCTCAAGTAATGTTTCACTTGAAACGGTTCTTAATTATATCGACCAACAACATTCGGCTAGCATACTAATATAGCTCGCTAGCTAACGAGCGTTAGCGTTAGTAGATTTTCTGTGATGGCTAACGACATAGCTAGCTAACAAAGGGATAGAAAACATCAATACTTTAGGTTTTACTAGCATTGTCAGAAACCTAGAACGGGACGTATGTGGGCTTAATGACTTGGCTAACTTTATTTACAGACGAACAGGAAGGCGATGCACAGAGATTCTTAAGAGAAAGAAACATAAATATGAGGGCCCCTGCAGTGAAGGCCACAGGTAAAGTGTGTATGTGTGTGTGTGTGTGTGTGTTTGGATTTCTTTTTCTCACACATGGCCAGCGAGATAGTCAAATGATTGAACGAAAACATTGTTTTGTCTCAACCTTTAGAGGGCTTGTCCCTCCTTGGGGCCTATGAGGACAGTGACGAAGAGGACACAGGAGACTCCCAGCATCCAACTGTAAAGTCTCAACACAACCAGTCAGCTGACATTGACAGCACACTGGCCAACTTCATGGCAGTACGTATCATTTCCTACCTACCCTTGATCATTAGATCCTGAAAAGCAGATTTTCATGTTAACCAGTATCCTACAAGGAATATCCAAAACTTAAAGAGGTGTATTACAAACTCTCTTGATGTTTAATGGAAGGGGATACGCCATGAAGGCAGTATGTAGTGGTGGACTAAAACATGTTGAAATTAGCTCTTAGTCTCTCAGTCTTAAAAAGTAGCAGGCAGGCACATAGTCACATCAAGTTAGTCAACCAAAGTTTCTGCTCTTTTATTAAGAAATGTCATTGTTGTTTAATGAGATGTGCAGGTATTGATGAGAAAATGTGGGCCATTTTTGGGATTGAAAAATATATTTTTTGCCAGATTTTTTTATTAACCCCTAATGTCCTGCTTCCCTGGTACAGGAAATTGATGCAATTACCACTCAGCCAAGTTCAGATGATCCCACATCTTCAGTCCCAGCTACCACCCCACCCAGACCTGAACCTAATGCTCAGCAACTAGTGGCCAATGAGGGACAGGATCAGCAAAGCACTGGGGCCGGGTTCGAGTACAATACTCAGTACTCATTAGCTGGAGGTAACTTTCTGTCACTAGACTTTTGATTGACAAATGGGCTGATTTTGAAAGGTTTCTATACTAATAATACAACAACAAAGCAGTCACAAATTAATTATAGTAGTACTCAAAAGAGAAGGAAATGATCAGTTTCCTCCCCTTGGTCACAACTGCTGGTTGACTTGAAAACACACCAGTCACTTAATTTTTTATATCGGTCAAAATCATTACTAGAATAAAATTTTAGAATACTGCTTGGTTACTTGCCAAAGTGACTGTCTGGAGAAATTCATCAGTCAAAACCAATATGGCAGCATTTGGCAAGTGTTTAGTTAGTTTAATGTTTAGTTAGGCTGTATCCTGAAGGATTTCTAACTTTTGAAGAAATGTGCTTGTCAGGTAATGTGAAGTATCTCATACGTTGTTTAAAATACAATACTGACAGTGTCTTACGTTATGTCCACTTATTCCAGTGGGCGTGGAGATGGGAGACTGGCAGGAGGTATGGGATGACAACTCCGGCTGCTACTACTACTGGAACACACTGACCAACGAGGTGTCATGGGAGCTACCTCACTATCTGGCTGACCAGGTGCAAAGCCTGCAGCAGTATGCCAACAGGCAAGAGTGCATTGCTCATATCTTAAATAGGGAGACAGACAGGCCTGAGCATGGATCAAAAGTTTCATGTGTGGCACTTGCCTTGAAGCCAGATTAAATGAGAAAGCCATACCTACATAGTCTAAGTACATTGGTGTTGCTTTTTTTGACACCCTCCCCAGTAGAGGTGGGGGGAAAAATAGATTCCTAGATGCATCGTGATTCTCTCTTGAAAGATTATGTCTCGATGCAGAAAATTCAATAATCAGAAATTTAAAACTCAATTCTCGACATTATGATCGCCTAACAATTTTGTAAGACCGGTCTGTACGCACATAACGGAAGTAATGTGCATCATGTTCTGAACCAATTGGATGGTGACGTAACGAACGTAAAACACGTGCGTCGTGTTTACGTTCTAAGCTAGGCTGTGGGGACGGCTGTGTGAGCAACGGCAGATGGATACAATCCGACTGGCACCCGCTAGCTTAAAAGCTAGCGTATGGAAACATTTTGGCTTTTATGAAGTTGAAGGGAAAAGGGACCTGGACAAGAGCCACACTTTATGCAAGTTGTGTCTAACTAAACTAAAATAATAAATAAAAGATGCATTGATAATCGTTTTATTATCGCATCGTAGCCCTCAGAATCAGAATCAGAATTGAATCGTGACGTGCCTAGAGATTCCCACCCCTACTCCCCAGTAGAGAAATTCAACTATAGAGTAAAATGAATTAAGTGACCTACATCTTTACTGGAGTGTTTTCCTTTGTAGCTCTGCTGTCAATGGCAACGGTACGACAAAGACAGGTTATTACACGGAGCAGAACACTGCATCTGCTACTGCACCTTCTACTGCACCACCATCAAAGAGGGAACCAAAAGTGAAGGTAAGTTTAATTTGGAGTCAAATACAAATTGAAATAACTTGATTCTGTAGGGTGAATGGATTTTATTTGGAGTTTTAATCTGTTTTCATTTGTTGGTCTTAAAGGAGGTGATGGAGAGTGTTGTAGCCCTAACAAGCGAAGCAGAGGAGTGTCATGGAGTGGCTGCCTCTCTCCTTGGTCCCCTTATACCCTCTGAAGTGAAAGAGGCAGAGGAGAAGTGGAGGAAAACATTGCTCGGAGGTTTGGAGGAGAAGGAGAACAGTTTGGACTCTGAAGGGGAAGGTGGTCGCCTTCCAGGGTCCCCCTCTACCCCTCTGCGTGACCCAGACCCAGTCCCTAGTGTCCAGAAAGATGTCTGCAGCAAGAATCAGTCGGAAGAGAACTCTGATGCTGAGGAGGAGACCGAAGAAGACACAATGGAGCTGGAACTGGCTCTGGAGAGGAAAAAGGTGTGTTTGTTGAGTTCTGTCCTTGTGAAACGTTGAGAACTGCATCATGAAGCCATTTCTTTCAATCTTCTACTGTTGAAACACAGCATTGGCATATCAAAATCAATGGCCAATGTTATGTCAGTGTGACATTGCTCTAACCTAACCTCTGACACCTAGGCTGAGCTACGGGCACTGGAGGAGGGTGATGGGAGTGCAGGGGGCTCCAGTCCGTGTTCTGAGACAAGCCAAGAAGCTTCCGGTTCTCGTGGCCTCCTGAAGAAAGCCCGGTGGAAGACTGCCTTCCTCCGTGCAGCCAGCCCAGACTCCAATAGTAGAGGGTCAGACACACCGGAGAACACAGACACAGGTGAGTCCATGTTGGGTCATCTGGAGAGAAAAGTACGACATATGCAGCAAGACATTTTTAGCATACATTTTCTGTCCTTGAAATGACCAACCCTTTTATACTGCTTAGGTATGGATAATAATCCTGCATACTTCAAATACTTCTTATATCCTGTAGCACAATCTAAAGTACTAGAGAAGCCTGTGGAAGTAGATGACAAGGAAATGGACAATACTGAGGAGAAAACGGTTTCAAAAACCCCGACAAAGGAGGAGGTGGAAACACCCGAGCTCAAGGTAACAGAAACAGCATAATGACAATAATAATAAATACAAATATTAATCATAGTGATGATACTAAATGACAGTAATAAACTGACAACAGTAAGACAATAGTTTAATGCTGAAAAAACATTTAGTTTCAGATTGGAGAACTAGCTAACACCTTAACCAGCAAGATGGAGTTCCTGGGGATAAACAAGAAGGCAATCTCGAACTTCCAGTTGCTTCTGCTACAAACGGAGGTGAGAACATCAAGGTTCATGTTCTAAGCAAAGTTATCCTAGCTTACAGTTGTAGCTATCCCTGCGCGACCTCTAAAATATTTAATGCTTAATTTTGTTTCATACCATTTGGCTCACAGCCGTGTGGTAGTATTTAATATTTAACATTCTCATTATGATCCATCACAAGGTGTCATTCTTGAACCTTACTGGAAGTCTTCTTCTGTGTTAGTCATCCATCTCTTGGTTCTCCTTTCTATCCTCCCACTTCTACTATCTGGGCTTTTTATCTAACTTTTATCTCCTGTCCCTCCTCTTTCTCTCCTGCCTCTTGGGGCCTCATTGTATCTTTCAGACACGGATTGCTGACTGGAGGGAGGGCGCTCTGAATGGGGTCTATCTCCGCCGCAGGCTGCAGGAAGCTGCTGAACACATAAAACATTACGAACTTAACGCCACCCCTAAAGGCTGGTCCTGCCACTGGGACAGGTACGCGCTCCTTACCTTTCACATCTCTAAACTCCCTCGTCCCCCAAAAATCTTACCGTGTGACTACACCCCCCTCAGTGCCGGGGTTGCAGACTTTTTAACATGACTTGGGGAGAAGCTTAACCAGTCCAAGTGGATCAGAATACATACCAGAAACAGACTCTTCAGGTTTCTGTGATGCAATCCTGGCACTCTGCCTTGCCTGTACTGATAAGGGAGCATCCACTCTGGGCCAGCCTGATTCCCGTTAAATATACCCGCCACAGAGAGGACTCCCTTTCTCAATAGCACAGACTCTTAAGCCCTTGCTTGGGGGGCATTTGTAGACTGAACTGGGGCCCAGTCAGTGGAAAGGAGGAGAGGGGGGGGTAATGGTAGGAAGGTTGGTTGCGTGGGAGAGCTTTGCACTTTACAGGACTACAGCCCCCAGAATGCAATGCAGACAGCGTGATGCCCGGAAGCGACGATTGTCACACGCATCAAATAAAAAGTGAAGATGGAGCGTTGACGGGGATCCAGCAGGTCAGACCAACTCTATTTCATATGTCTTCCTGTTTTTCTTTATTTTCTTGATTGAGAGAAAATTCTTAGACTTTTCTGATGTAAAAAGAGTTTATTGCGTGCTTGTGATTTTCTGGCCTTTGGTTGTTGATGATGATGATTTCTCTCTGGCATCTTCCTGTGTCTGGGAGGGAATGGTTGTCTAAAACGGAACATTTCTGACAACCATGGTGTGAGCTTCTAAATGCTTCTCTTGAGCAGATTTTCAGGACCTAAGATGATTTGTTTTTTGCTGATTTGTTTTTGAGCGCAAGGTGGGTTCCCTATCCACATCCAAAATCACATTCCAATTTGGCCCTTCTGGATGGCTATAGTGGCTGTCCAGACCAACATTACTGCCTTCAGTGTGGCCATTTTGTCCACTCCCTTGCCCCACTTTCCCAGGGTATCATGCCACTCAGCCAGTTGTGAGGCCAACCGTTGAGACTCTTGCCTTCTATCTCTGTTGTCCCACTCTTTAGAGAGCACAGGCGGTATTTCTATGTGAACGGTCGGACCAGTGCTTCCCAGTGGGATTTCCCAACGGAGGAGGAAAAAGAAGACGAGTTGAAGGCCAGCCAAGCCTCCCCGACACAGACATCCAGCCAAGAAGACACCAAAGCCTCATCTGCATCCACTGGTGGGATCACAGGTCAGTCTACCAAAGCGCTCTCAGACCCGGTATATAGCCTGCTTATACATTGTCTTGCAGTTTCATGACTTAAGATGGTGAGAACTTGACAGACCTGTACTGAATTACTAAAGTGTGCATGGAGAATATGGTATCAGTACCTGTATTCCTTAATCATTTATTTCCATCCTTTATTAAGCACAAACTAATGCCTGCTTCACTAACACCAGGCTTTATTGCCTTTTATTTAAACAGGATCATCTAGTTATGCCTCTGTTGCCCCAGCAGCCCCTCCTCAGCCCGGTGCATCGTCGTTCTGG
>OOFE01011067.1:0-14664 GCA_900323365.1 Monocentris japonica
AAGTTTGGACACACCTGACTGTTTCTCATGATCTTAAAGACATTTTGATCTAAAGGCTTGATGCTTAAATGCTTGAAATTAGTTTCTTAGACAAATATAAATAGTGAAGTTGATCCCTATGTATGAATTTCTTTTCAAAACTAAAATTTAAATTGAAATGCACCCCCAATGAGTAGTTTTCATTTAGAACTTGAAATTTTAAATTTAGAGGTGGAGAATGTTGAAGATCAATGATTAAATCATTATTTTAAAAGCACACATAGTGATTGTGGCCTTTAAACGTTAATTTGTAGAATTTCTTTGCTTGTTAATGCCGAATGCCAAAGGGTGGCTACTTTGAAGAATCTCAAATCTAAGATAGTATTGATTTGTTTAACATTTTTTTAGTCACTGCATAATTCCTTTCATGTTATTTCATAGTTTTGATGATACTGTTATTCTAAAATGTGGAAAATAGTAAAAATAAAGAGAAACTCTTCTATGAGTAAGTGTGTCCAAACTTTTGACTGGTGCTGTACAAGAAAACACCTTCCAACTGTACAGCACATGTAATGATGCAAAGCATGCAAAATATTCAATAAGAGATGCAATACATGGTCTAACTAAAAAAAAAAGATGGAAATGAACCATTAGCACAGTATTTTATACAGGCAGATACTCCTGGCTCATCAGTACTGCAGCCAACATTTTATTGGAACTGCTCAAAGATATTTTTGTGCTGATATTCTAGAATCTAGATCTTTAAATTTGACCATTTACATGACCAAAAATCCCCCACAATTACATGTATTTGATGTTTCCCCCAGACTTTTAGCCACCGAAACAGCATTTCAACTAAGTCTAAGTGGAATCAAACAAACTGCATCATATCCATCATATCAGAGGTAGGATGATACTGACTGGCCGATATCTAGTTTTAATAAAAGAAGAGAATAGCAGTTAAATTCTACATAAATTGTTTGAGACGATTGATGTCATTCAGGGGTCCTACTCAGCAGAACTGTACATGGATGTGCTGTAAGAAAGAGCAAATACCCACCAGCCACTAGTAGCTGCGACGTCTCAGAGTCAGAGCCATGTGCGTTGGCGGCTGTGCATTTGTACTGGCCTCTGTCGGCTGCTCTGGGCTGGGAGATCCGTAGTCCTCCAGAACTATCCCAGGATACCCTGCAGAAAGAGGGGCAAAACAAATGTTGCTTTCTTCCCGGTGGTTCTCAACTGGTGGATCGGGATCCAAAAAGTGGGTCACAGAACTTTCTTAAAGGCTCATCTTAGATAGAGGAAAGAACAGCTTGGGGGACAACTGAGTTATCTTTTATATTGAGTAGTGACTTCAGTGTTGAGGTAAAATTTTAATCCTGCCGCAAATGTAATTGAGAACCACTCCTTGCTCTGCTGCATGGCTTCCAGAGAGCTGATCGTTTTAAATAGTGTCTTCCCTGACTGGAAGTTGGATTATTGATTTCTGTATATCTGCCTGCCTGCCTTCCTGCCTGTCTGTCTATCGGATTGTTCTTTAAGATTAATAAGTCTGTCTGAGAGTCCTTGGTTTGGGGTTGAACACCACTCAGATACAGCTAGGGAGCAATACAAGGATTTCCTGATACCAGATCAAACGGTGATGGGAGCAAGATAGGAGGAGGGAAGTTAATGCTAGGGGGGATTGGGGCTTTTTGGGCATCAGGGCTGTACCTGGAGCTTGGGCTGGGGTTGGGATTTAGGATTAGGATTGGGGCAACTGTGCGTTCACACTCCAAGCAATTTGGTTGATGGGTCGGCCAATTCTGACCAATTGTGGGCAGTGCAAGAGGCTCCGATAGCATCTACGTAGAGGTCTGCAGCTACAAAGCTTTGAACAGGCAAATTGTGTATTTTTTCACTGCTTTGGTATTGCCTTCATAATGTCAAATTGTTTTAATGAGTTCACATATCAAGCTAGCAAGTACTAATTATGTAACATTAATAACAAAAAATAGCAACCGTTCTGCAAGCATCGTTTTTGAGACTCTAGTCTTTCAAACAAAAGTTGTAGAGAACTGGGAAGCTTTGATTGGCTGCAATCAACCTCCAAGTCCATTTTGCACTTGCGAGGCAGAGCTATTCTTCATGGAACAAAATCATGCTGCTATAGGGAAACAAAAAAGCACAGAAATCTGATCTGCCGTTGATTGCTAATGACCGAGAAATGTTCAGACCAACGTTTCTTGTCCAACGAGCTGTGTTCACCATCCACACATTGGCTGGATGGTGAACATAGCTCTACAGGAAATGAATGGACTTCTGGTGACTTGTTGATCATGTTGCTCATAGTGTGAATGCACGGTTAGGGTTGGGGTGTGGACCGCAGCTGGATCTGAGGCTGAGGTAGAGCAACAGGGTTGGAGTTAGAACTGAGCTTGAGTCTGATGTGGGGACCAGACCTGGGCTCTTAAAGCCATGCAGTGGTTTATGGATCTCTGTGGAGCTGTGATCTCTCTGAAGGTTCCTATCCAAACCTGTGGAAGCAGGACACATGTGGAAATGTGGAAATGTACAAAGGGCAAATCCCACCCACCCCGACATCAAAGACTGCTGCTTGGCCCAAATGTTGCACTTCCCTCAGGCACAGGTCTGGGACCAGTCTATTCATATCCCTTAACCTTCACTAGGAAGAGGGAATCATACAAATCTTGTTTTAGATCAGTATGCAACGCTATCCTTCTTACAGTCCAACCCACTCACTACATCTGGGCTACTCCACTGCATCCTCCACTTTAAAAAGGGGAGAGAGTGGCAGAAAGGCTGTGCAGTTTATTATGTGGGACCTTGGACCTAGCAGGGAACATATAAACCATTAGAGCATGGAAAATGTACTCTCATGGCCCTGGGAACAGCAACAGCTTGACTTTGTAGTGGAGTTGGGGTGACTGGAGATCATGCTGTACCTGTAATATAAAACCAGCTTAGGATAGAAAGTAAATATACCAACAGGCTTGCAGATGGATGTGCTGTAGATACACTACAGCAGATGTTTTCATTCAAAGTAACTCGCGGCTACAAGGAGCACGTATTCAGCGGATTTGATCCATGCTAGAGACCCAATTCCAATTCCTTGATCGCAGTTGTCCTTGTGTTCCGACCAACAGCATCATTAGGAAAGAAGTAGAAGAAAAGGGGATTTGTTCGTTGCCCTGCTTTCACCCCAGAAATTGCTGAGGTGAACTGTTTGCCCTTTGCCGAAAAGGAACAGAGTAAATCTGTTAAAAATTCTTTAAAAAAGGCCAAAGTCAGCGCAGCGCATTGCAGAGAGCCTGTTATCACACTCAATTCACTCCAAAGCCTCATCGCTTTGATAAGATCAAGTCAAGGGCGGCAACTGCAGACTCTTAGAACATTGTGTTTCACGCCACAATCATAGGCCCTGTGAATGTCAATCAAGTCTCTTTTTTTCGGCTTTGCTCTTGCCTTTCTTTCTCCTCTTTTCTTTCTCTCTGGTGGTGGTCAGGTTGATCTGGAAAAGCCAGGCAAGAGGTAAAAAAAAAAAAAAAACAGCTCCAAAGTAGATGCATTAGGAGTTTGGAGATGGGATTTCACTCTTGGTCTATTTGGCTTCACCTCCACAATGATCTTCCGATGAGGAGGACATGTGTCCAGAGTGCTGCTGAAGTGCCTCAGGGCCCAGGAGAAGGAAATCAAACCAGCACCCACCAGGCTGTGTGCTGAAAACAGTACGCTCTCAGTAGAATCCTATTCAGAGATTCAAACGTGTTGATTTTGAATGCTTCATTGGGGACCTGTGTTCTCCATCTGGACACTTCCTCAGGTATGAAGGAGGTAACATGCTTGTCTGAATGACAGCCTCTGTTTTTAATCAAGTAGAGCAGAGCAACATTCCCTCCAGGATAAAGCAACAGCTAAACCAACAGCTAAAGCTGACGTAAATCTCACCGTTCTCTTTCATATCCCTGGCTTTCTATTCTTAAATATTTATAGCCCCTACAGCCTCGGGAAGTCGGCGCAGTGGCAAACGCTTCCAAGTTGGCATGTTTTCGGCATGTCAGTTTCTCTATGGATAACCTCCTGTCAGAAAAGTGTGATCTCAGTAAACCGGAGAGTTACACAAAAATCCCAGAATTCCATATACACATAAACTTATGAAAGTACATGCCATTTCAATGTCTTAGGGCTTGATTCAGACGCTTGTTGATTGAGATACACTTATTTGAGCTGTTCAATGTGGACACTCAAGATTTTGGGTATGCCTTTGCACATGGGCTTTTTCAAAAATGCAACAGTGTATTATTAAATAAAAATTTTGCCTAGCGCAACAAGTCAAAGCCTTAATCAAGCCTTTAATATCGTACAGATCCTACATTGACCCAGCCTGCTAGCAGCATTCTGACAAACCAGGAACGGGCCAGTTCAACAGGTTTGAGCTTGCAATACAATAACAGCACACAGTCCAGAGGCTGTCAGTGCCTGTTAAGGAGAAGGCTAGGAGAAATCAAGTATAGGGCATGTCGTGCAAGGGATCGGAGCAGAAAAACACGCTCTCTTTAGAGCAGTCAGTCATGGCTGGGTATGATTGGCAAGGCCTCGAGCGATGCGGTGATGGCTTCCATATGCAACCGCCTACTCCTACACATGAGAGAGCCTCCAAGTGAGTGACAGCTCTCAAACCTCAATCGGCACTTCAAGCCTGGGATTTGAGCAAAGGTTTTCAGAAGGGAAAACCCTGCATTTTAGTTGACTAGAGCGTTGCAATGCAAGTTCCCGAAAAGGTGATTCATGTGTGACTTCTCACGTTAAATGCCATTCAAAAGGCCATCAATATTCATAATTTCACAGCTCCTCAATGAGACGGAAATTCAATACCACATTGAACCAGAAGTTCTTCAGTTCCTCTGAATAATTCTAATTAAAGTACGTGAAATTGATCACCTGGGCTACATTGTTTATATCTGCTGCTTTACCCCATATGCCCCTGGTTTCAAATATTTAACATGCAAGTAGCCTTCCTTCAAACCTAACACCAGAAATACAAAATCTGCTGAGTGTGTTCACTTATAGCAGCTTCAATTACTTGAGTTATTTTTCATTTTGCTGTATCATCACTGAACCTGCCTCAAGAATTAGCAGAGAAACCAAAGACGCCTTTCTCTGTAACAGAGTCTATTAGGGTTAGACCAATATATCAGTTTGCCAGTATTGGCCTTTTATTCAATATTGTATATAGGCCAGTCATGTCGTTCTGACCAGAGCTGCTTATAAACAGTTATAAATTTATTCTCCTTTGAAGGGCCTAATGTATCCCTGAGTTTTACCGATCATTAAATGGGGGTTGGGGGAAGGGGTGGTGGTGGAGAGTTTTGTGTCACAACATGGTCTAAATGCTGTTTTCCTCCCTTACAAGAATAACATTCTGGAGATACTCTTAATACTTGTCTAAAAATGTCATATCCCATATCAGTCAAACCCTACTGTCTAACCCAATTAGGTGTGCATTTCATTTGGCCCTATCTACATAAATGTAAGATACAGTAGGACGCTACCTGAAAATTCATGTGCACTCAGTCTATGGGGAAATGGTCCAGAGTTAACAGGGGGAACTCTGGACCCCCCGTTTTAGAAGGTGAGGAATACAGAGCACAGAGTCCATACTTGACAGCCGGTGCTTTATCATATTAATAAGAGCGTTAAATACCCCCTCTGCTTGGCATTCGCATCAGCGTCAGGGAAGGAGACACAGTTCAAAAATATCCAGGATATCCTCTGTGGAGGATATCCTGGCAAGAGGTCAATCTGACCTCCACAGGAGTGGAAGAATCCAAAGCTAAAGACATGGATATTCTTGGGGAGGGAATGATAAATCATACCGAGCAGCTTAGATTTCTGATTCATTTGATGAGATCATTTACTGGGCTTGAGTATCCTCCCACATACAGAAAACAATACAGAAAATTAAAATTACATATGACGCCATCTGTCCTCCTTCATCTGGTAGAGAAAAATTGACGTTATCTTCTACACGAGCACTGCAGTGGTTGTTTCTTCACTATCGCCTTTGATAGTCAGTACAAATCCGCCAATATGGAATTGCAGAGTTGATTGGAACAGGCTGTTCACCAATAATTCTCTTTAATACTATTTGGTCCTTGTGTCCTTTGCGTGGAATTGATTTCCCCATCTAGGGTTTGACAATGGTCAATAGTAACTTCATTTGTTTCAATTTTTTTTTGTTTTGATTTGAATTCCTAGGTGACGCAATTGAATGAAAAATAACTTTTTTATTTGTTTTGGGAATCAAAAAATACTCCTTACTGAGGACATGGTGTCCTGCCAACAATATTATTCGGTGAGCAATGTCACACTCAAAATCTAATGAATAAAAAGTTTTAAAAAATTCTGGTGCTTTAAACCAGCTTACAGTCCTACCTACCTGTTGGTGTGCTGTAGTGGAGCTCCATCTTTTGTCCAGCTGATTTTGGGTGGCACGAAGCCCTCTGTGGGGCAAAATATAGTTAGCGATCGGGTGGCGTTGGTGAGGAAGGCGTTGTGTCCGATGCTGATGTTGATGTTCTTCTGGAAGGTCACCAGAAGGGTCTGATGCTGTCTGATGATCCTAGGTCTCCTTGCAACCTTCTCCCCTGATGAGTGCTCTGACCAGTTGGGCAGTCTGCCTGTTGGAGACATCAGAGGCCAATCCAAGATAAATAATGAGATTTCTGCCGTTACAACTGGGGCTGGACAAATATATTGGTTTGCCAATATCCTGGACGGATATTGGCCTTTTATTTAAAATCGGATATCATCCCACCTCTGATATGACGGATATGATGCAGTTTCTTAGATTAAATATTTCAATACTATACTGGTTTCCTATGGGAAGCCCTTAACTTGACTTGAATCTAATGAGACATTTTGAGCCGATTCCACACACGTATGCATGAATATGATATTATTATTATTATTACTATTACTATCCTGGGATTTGGTGGAATTTTGATGTCCCATGATCTAAATGCTGTTTCAGAGACTTTTCCATCTTGCCAAGAATAAAAGTCTGGGGGAATTGCATTTTTGTTTGGATATTTGGAAGATATTTTATATTGTTACAAAATATTAAATATTGGTACAAAATATCACCTATCGGCAGCTTTAATCCAAACATAGCTGCATCAACCTTCAAATAGCCACATGAGTCAAACCCTACTTGTACCTAAATCACCAAGCACTAGGTAAACAGTTCATTACTGCCTTCACCAATGAGAAAGATACAATTTATGACACAGATGTTCATCACATTATCACCATGTCGGAGGACAGACTCACGGGTTTGTAATTCGATGAGTAAATGGGTCATCAGGTAAAAAATGCAGAAAAGACTGAAGTAAAAAACCCATTTGTCTGACAGAGAATGAGAAAGAAAAGCATTTTTAAGGTATTTTACAAACAGCCTCACAGTTAAACACACAAAGGCAGCAGTGGTAAGGGCTATAATTACCTTTAACATGTCCCCTCTCCTCTCTAGGCCTGTTCCAAAGTTGAGCAGCAGATATCTGGGTTAGCAGTGAGGAGATGAGCTGTGAGGCCTCGTCCTGGTGGATCTCTCCTCTGTCAGCCTGCAGGGTGATATTAATCAGCCTCTCCTCCAGCCTTGGCTGTAGGGAGGCCTCCTGAACACCAGGCGGCAGCAGAGACACACTGAGATGAGGCCCGTATACGTCCAGCTCTGTGCGGTGGCTGTGGCAGTAAGGCAGCATTTCCTCCCTGCTGGGACTGGGACTGGCGGCCGACTCGTTCTCCATCGACGGCCGGCCAATCAACCTGCTGTCACTGCCGATCAGCTGGAGGGTGAAGATGTCTGAGGCAGGGCCGGCGATGCACTTGTACACCCCGATGTCCGCTGCCCCCAGGAAGTGGATCTTCAGAGAACCGGATTTGGTGACTCCCAGGCGTTTGGAACTGGGCAGGGGGCGGCCATCTTTGAGCCACCGGATGTAGGTTTTGGGGAACCTCCTGACGGGGCATTTGATGACCAGGGAGGTGTAGGGGAAGAGGTACGCGTGGCCGCCAATGGTGAGGTGGAGGCGTTTCTTCTGGCGGATCTGGATATAGATGCGGTGGAGGCCCATGAGCGACGGACAGCTCTTGATTCCTTCGTCGTAGTCTCTATCCTTCGCTGGATGCCTCACTGTCTGCTTGACTTGGTTCTTGACTGGAACCTTTAGCGTCTCTTTGGGTCTCATCTCCTTCTTATGCTCTGGTGACAATAAGGAAAATGGGGAGGTTTATTATACAGACAACACAGATTTTAAGGGGAATGGGTAGTCCATTTTTCATTACTGAGACAGCAGGAAGGCTGAGAAGGCTGCAGAAAAGGGAAGACGAGAAGGAAGAAAAGGAAATGTCCTAGCAGGGTTCAATCTCAGACTAGCAGAGGTGGGGGTCTTACCCAATACACCACAGCAGGGCACACATTTGCAATAATTTAACTGACCTATGCTGAGGAGGTATACATTTATGTCAACAAAGAGACCTTCTGTACGCATTTAAATGTGGGCTGTACTATATTTAGCATTTAGTACGCAAGCCAAACGAATCCCGGGGAACATGAAGCGGGAAATGTGCCAAGGAGTGTGACACCGTTATTTGTGCACTGTTCCAGCACGTCAGCTGAACTCAAAACACAGAATCGTTCCTGACGAATAGAAGCCGTTTGGGTCGTGAGTGAGTAATGATGATTGTAAACCACACTGATTGATGGTCATACTTAGACTATGAGAAAACGCAAACAAGACCTCCCTCCCTCCCTCCTTGGAACTCTTACGCCAAAGGGGACCGGCCGAATAGATTTGACATCATCAGCCATGTTATGAGATAAGGTCTGGAGTGGGAGAAGGTCAGGAAGCACGAGCATGGTTAAAGAAAATGGGAGAGTAGTTCAAGGCCACGGCGATTATTACTGGATGGACAGTCCTCAATCTTGCTTTCGTCCTCTTATCTACTTATACCTGCATGGACTGGACAGGTTGAGAGTTAGATTGTCTTATTTAGTGAGGAGCATTGAACTGAGCAGCATCAGCAACAGTGGAGTCAAAAGCGGGTTCATGAAGTGTAACAAGTTACGATGAGCCACATCTATAGTCATATTCCACTGAAGTACACGCACAAATATATTATTCCCAGACGTGCAGAGAGTGCAGGGGGATGCCATATGCAGCAGAAGGGTACAGTACAGTAGGGCCTCAATGTCTTCCTCAATGCCACTTGGACAGGCATGGACTCTGATGCAGGTAGGGACAGGGTTTCTATAATTGCCAGGCCACATTGGGGCCACATTGGACCATAAAACAAATGTATTTCAAAGTATCCAATAGAGGTTTAATGAAATTAAATGCTGGACTCTGTCTTGATCCAGAGCAGGGCAAATTGATTTCCATTAGACATGGCCTATACGAGGAAGCCATCCACATTAACACATTAACGCACGCACAAGCGCCCCAAAAAAAGCACGAGATCCAGAACTCTGGTGTGGTATCTCCAATTCTCCCAGTGACCAAGCATCGACCTTAATCCTCATCAAGCGATAGTATTTATGGAGAGCGAGCAGGGAGCAGCAGCTGGAGAGAACACTTTCTGAAACACACTCGGGGCTCGGACTCTCAGGAGTTGCCGTGACATTTGCGAGGCATTCAATCATGTGCTTTATGGTCTCTGTCCCAGCTGAGGTGCGTTTCGAGGGGATAGCTCAGTTAGATCACCGCGCCGAGAATTCCTCTACCCGATTAAATGGTGGTTCTGTGAATGCTGGAACAGCGCGGTCCCTTGTTTTTTTGTTCGAGTGCGCACAGTGAATACGAATGTGCAGACAGTGGAAGGAGTGTTCCCTCCTGTAGCTTGGCCATGTTCTTTATGTAAACTCATCAACACTCAATGAACAACCACTGGGCCTCCCTGTGCATGATTTTCAGATGTCCTTTCCACATGCTAGAAGTACGTTACGCACTTCTTGGCCGCTTGGTTGGGTCATTGTGTATACAGCACAGTATGTTAGCGTGAAAGAATGAAGATAAGCCTTGCTGGCCTTTCTCTAAGTGATTTCCCCCACCCCACCCCTTCAAATACCCACTTCGAATATGAGTGTTCAAAGTGAGAACAGGATCTGTTGATAGCTTGATAAAGTGGAGACCCCGCAGAGGTCAAGAGAGTGTGTACATTGCTCACGGCCCATGGGTAATCACTTTTCAGACGTATACATAGGAACATGGTGTTCACTGTGAATGCTTAATATGGCTGTAATCTGCCGTGTCACATCTAGCCCCTTTACCGAGCACTGACATCTGAAAGTACAAGCCAACAGCTCTGTCTGCTAGGGTTAGACCGATATATCGGTTTGTCGATATTGGCCAGTTAGTGTCTGATATTATGGAGATTGCTCCTTGACCACAGCTTGTCAATATGTTTTTATTCTTCTTCTTATTATATCAGACAAGAGAAATCTATCCAGAGTGGTGTTGGAGGGTCTTCCTCACCAGCTTCAGGGGTGTCAGTCTGTAAAACCTGCATTGAAACCTGCCTCACCCTGCCTTAAGGAGCTGCTAACCCAGCTAAAAGAAATTCATTAGCCTGGCTTTCAAAGTTTTAGTGTCACATGATGGTCTTAATGCTGTTTCAGAGGCTTTTCCTGACAAGAACACAATTCTGAGGGAAAAACGCTCAATACCTTTATATCGGCCCTTGGTAGCTTCAATCCAAAAATATCAGTATCAATATTGGCCTTCTAAAATCCATATCGGGCGAATAATAGCGTATGTGTGTCCGTGGGTCTACATCAGAACACTGACCCTTTTTCAGTCCTCCAAGACCTGCTCTCTAGTGTCCCTTTACCCATCAGGTCTGGGAGTTTGAAATGTGACAGGAAAGAAACAGCCAGTAAAACAAGACCAACAGCAGCATTGTTAGAAGCTTCCATGACACAGTGAGACCAGTGATGAGTGTTAACCCAGAGACTGCAGAAGAAATAGCTGCTACTTATGTGCTTTTTAACACTTCATACATAAATTCATGTTGACATTTAAGCTGGGGACTCACAGACACAAACCGACTGCAATCTGTGACCTCCTTAAGTGGAAGGGTCTTGCTGAAGGAAAGCATTGATTGACCGTACTGTCCACATACAAGAGCAAATATTGTAATGTGTGTGTGTGTGTGTGTGTGTGTGTGTGTGGTGTGCGTGCTCTTACTGGGGCAGGCCATCATGCGGCAGGTTCGTACGAGGGGTGGGGAGGGGAGTCCTGAACAGAGCCCCCTGGCCAGTGTCACCTGGTGGCCCATGGCCGCCAACTGCCGACACACCGGCTCCCTTCGCTGGATGCCCAAACCACAGGACACCGAGCACTGCAGAATAGAATAGAATTTAGAAGACTTCAACTGGCTGGGAATGAGTCTTGCAGATAAAAAGACACTACATACAAATACAATCACATATACTGTACATATTATTACACACATATAGATTTCATTCGAAAAAATGTGAATCCTCATAGGGAAATTAGGTTATTGCAGCAGCAATAAAAGGATACAGCAAAGAAAAATAGAATAGAGCAACTGGAGGTGGGGGGTTAACGTGTTTTAAGTAAAAATATGTGAATGAAATAATTATATGAATTATGTAGGGCGTGCAAAAGTCTGGTTTTAAAGTAAGAAAAAGTAGTAAAAGTAAAAAAAACAATAAATGAGAAGGAAGAAAGAAGGAAGAAAGAAGGCAATACCACATGTAAGTACAAAGGCCGCCCTGGCTAAGCCTTTTTTTCCTCACTTTTTTCCCTCTCCAGGCTATCTCTGTTTCCTTTCTTATCTCTCCCTAGCTGGGTTTCCCTACCTGTATGTGAATTATCATGATTCAAATGAGAAATGCTGAATGGAAATGGCAAATTTCAATAATGTTTCCTCTATATCGCAAGACGTTTTTTATGCTCGCTTGAGGCAGAATGGGTTTTTTCGTGGATAGAGAAATTCTGCAATAAAGAGTGATGGAAATGTGCTGGCACCACCGATTCGGTTTTGTTGCACAACCGTACAACCAAAAGTGGCTTCGGACATTTCTGAAATGTTTTTGTAAAATATCACAACCACCCAGGAATGTCAAATCCACTGCCTCTCCCAAGTATAATGGTTGTATATGTGTGTTGGTGTATTACAATAGCTACATTTCTTTGTGTTTGGCTTCAGATGAACGCATGAAATATGACCGACACTAACAAAGAAGAAAGTACTCTGTTCCATTTATCTGGTGGGTGTGCTCTCTGACATTCAGGAAGCCAGTTGATCAAAACACAATCCGCACTTTGTTTTTGGTGACATTTCTAAAGTTAAAATTCACTTTAGAGTGACACACACACACACGTCTTTGTCCTCCATTCGCCCCTTCTCTCGGCACTCACCTTGCCCCACTCTCCTCCAGCCATGTAGGGCAGACAGTTGGCGTTGCTGCAGCCTCTGTGGGTGGTGGGTTTGGCCCCCTGGCAGGCCCCGTCCCCCAGCTTCCCGTAGGCCCCTGTGGACAGGAGCTGCTTGCAGTAGACCTTGCGGACCTGGACGCCCCCACCACAGGACTGGGAGCACTAGAGGTGAGGCAATGGGAGAGGTTGGAGAGAGAGAGAGAGGAGCACACACAGTGGTTACTATAATGCCTGCAGAAAGTGAAGCAGGGTGGAGCTGGATAAGAGCATGGCGGTTAAAGGTTACCGGCTGCCAAGGCTCAGTCTCCCAGGCCGGAGGGCAGTCCACCTGATTGCAGGGCTGCAGGATGGCGGGCTTGAACTCCCTGCACTCGTCCTCCGACACGCTCGCGCTGTCCTGCTGGTCGACGGAGAGCAGGCGCATGCAATACACACTCCTGGTCTGTATGCCGACGCCGCAGGACGCAGAGCAGCCAGTCCACGCTGTCACCTTCCATCTGGAGAGACAGACACACACATAATATTACAAAATAACTTTTAAATAGACTGATGGAGTGAATCCTGCTCAAAGCTGTGACACCTCATTAGTTTCAATGTATCTTTGTGGGGCGGCACAGTTTCTTCCTGGTGCTCCAGTTTCCTCCCACAGTCCAAAGACATGCAAGTCAGGTGGATTGGAGGCTCTAAACTGCCCATAGGTGTGAATGTGAGCATGGAGTGTGGACTGGCGACCTGTCCAGAGTGTTTCCCTGCCTTCTCCACAATGCATGCTGGGATAGGATCATTTTATACATAACAGATGGTTTGTGCAACATGAATTTATTTTGGAAAAAAATCTATTTTAAAATGCTGAGCGTTTTGTGGGACTCGGTGGGCTGCTGATGGCATTGGCCTGCATACATCCAACACATGGACCTAGTAGGGAGCCCGGGCTTCTTTATTGCCCTCGTAAAGTTCATAAAGTCAGATGGAATACAAGGCGAGGGAGACGAATTCCTACCGAGAAGAATGATGGAGAGCAGAGAGACAGAGAGGGAGAGAGAGAGAGAGAGAGAGAGAGAGAGAGAGAGAGAGAGCACCAGAGGGAACAAGGGAGTTTCTATACCGCACTGTGTTCTCACTATTGGGTCCCACAAGCTCCCAGGCAGCACACTACACCCTGTATATATATATATATATATGATGTGCTGTGAATGTGTGTGTGAGAGCTGCTTCCTGTATATGTCCATTATGGGGGGGAGAGAGTGGTGTGTGGATCACAAGTCAATAAATGCATTCATGAAATTCATGAAAGCTTTTACATTTGCTGTCTGGTAGGTCTTTCCTGGGAAAAAAATCCTCTGGAGACAGGAAGTGATGCGTTTTACGTTTCCGGTTTGTTTGGAATAAACAGAAGAAGAACTGTGTAGTGAGCAGCGATAGCCACCGTGGCTGAACAGACAAAGCAAAGAGCGCCACCTACAGAAACTCAAACTCCATCAATGGAAAAGACGTCACGGTACTGGACACACTGTTTGATTGACCTTACCACTTTAATACATAAAAGCAGTAGGCGTACTTGTACTCACTATACTTTTTGGTGAAATGCAGTCATAACGCTTCTTAAGTCTTTTTCTTCAATTTGCTGAAGTCTTCCTCTCCTGCTATTCTCATGAAACGAGACGCAAACCGCACGAGAGGATTCAGAGTTAAAAATAGCGAGGGGGCCGAATGGAAAACAGAAACTTTTATACCTCCCGTTATTTCACCTCACATCGCTCCCTTTACTTCTGTCGTTATGCGCCTTGATAAAACTCGGCTCTCATTAAAAGGTAAATAAAACGATCCTTTTCTTAATCAACATCAGTATTTTCCTGAATGCACTTAAGCACGCTGCTCCAGATAGCCAGCTGTCCTGCTGACTTTGGCAATGGGACAGCAAATTGGGAAAACAATCTGCGCTGTGTGTGTGTTGGAGTGAAACGGTGAAACGCTCCCTCTATGAAAGTGTAGGTTGACAAGCCATTTAGAATCAATCAGCGTTTTGTTGCTGAAACACAAACCAGGGCGCGGCCCTTGTCCAACGCTTAGCCGAGGAGCCAAACTCTGCTTTTGACTTATGGACCGAAGTCATCCTACTGCGATCTTTTAGATTTTTTCGGCCCAGTTTTAATGATACAGAACCCTGCCGCGCTCAAATAATGACTGATTTCCCAATAGACGTCCCCCCCCCCCCCCCTGG
>OOFE01011068.1:0-27924 GCA_900323365.1 Monocentris japonica
TGAAAGCTTATATGGTTCACAAAAGTTTTATTTATTTCAATAATTGCAAATTTGATCTTAAAAACTTTCAATAATAAAAGGGATGTGAGCTCTCTGGGTCTCAATATTCAGAGCCAATATCTACAAAGACAATACAACCTTAAAGGAAATGATGGATGGACTAGCAGCAAGTTTAAAAAAAGTAAACAACTAAACAAAATAAACAAGCATGGGTGCCTTTACCCATAAAAAAATTACAATACACTTACATGCAGCAAAAGTGAAAACACTAACAGTTTTTTAAAAAGTAATATGGCAAAATGGACAGCAATCTCTGTGACCCTTTACATAATGCCCATTCAGATTCAGATTCCCAAAGATTTTGATCATTGTTATTGATTACCAAAACAAAACCACTGAACAAAGGAATGAGTCCTAGTCTGAATGGATTTAAGGGATGACTGTTAGATAGAAGTCAGTCTACAATTTCAACCATCAATACCTGTTTCACACACATTCCCCCCACACACATGGAATTAAATAATAAAATAATAATAAAAAAGGCAGACCACTATCTTTCAAAGACAGAAGGGAATATAAAGACATTTTGTAAACGTACAATACAATTTTCAGGTGTACAAAGCAAGTGGTCGGTTCTATTGCAAATCTCCAAACATGTCACTAAATAAAATTTCCAATCTAAGAACACTATTACATTACTAAGTGTATCTTTCTATTTAATTGAAAATAATCACATTTGAATTACTGTGTGAAGAGATTTCAAACTCATTTCTGATTTGAAACAGATTACATCCAAAATCTCGTAGGGTGCCATCTAAATCTGAATATATCTTCTACCAATTACAAAACAGGAATTGTGTATTTGCTGATCCAGACTTTGAGCAATGACATTTATATTACCCTCCATCCTAAGGAGCCTAGATTTGGGCTCAACACATTCCACAGTATCAAGTGTTCATTTATAGCATCTACTCTTGCTGACGAAATAATGGCTTGGTGGGAAAATAATGGTCATAATAAATAATACTACCTGCTTAGGCCTACTTCTCAAAAAGACAAAATATGAACCAAAAATTTGAAGTTATCTCCAAAAAGTGTCTATAGACCCAGGATCAATGTTTACCATCATTGCTGTAACTTTGCAAATACAGCAATTTACAGATTGCACAATGAATTAAGTCTTACCTCTCATCTCATGAATGCAACAAGAATAAAGAATGTATCATTTGTTTATACATATATATGTTACCTGCTTATCACACAGTCACTGACTGATCATAAATTAAGGGTATGTGGAAACTGGTGGTTCTTGTCATTGCTATATTCACTTGGGGTCCTCAATGGTGCCCTTGCTAAGGTCAGTCATTTTAGGATATTTAACCTTCTTCTGGTCCAACTCATTCTGAGCCCACAGAAGTAACTTCAGTAGCTTAGCCAGTTTGGGCGTTGACTCCCTGTTTTCATAGTCCAGCACGGCCTGGTTCACCTCACTCCACACCTGTACATCAATAAGTGTGTTGCAGTAAAAATTATATAATCAATTTCTCACACAATCATATATTACCTGCATTCACATTCACTTATGCAGTCAAAGACACCACAGACAACCTTCTGTCACTGCAGGCATGAACTCAGATAGTAAATAGCCTACCTTTTGCCGCTGCATCATATTGAGTAGGTCTCCAAAAGGCGACTCCTCTGGATTGTCAAAGGCCAGAAGGGCTAGCGTTCTCTCCATCTCTGTCAGACACTCTCGACTCTCCTCCCCCTGTTCTGCCAACTGTGTCTGGGCAAACTCCAGTGCTGACTCAGTCTCCCTTAGCCTGATTAACTCAATCAAGTGTTGCTGCTGCAGGAGGGAAGTGAAGAGCATGCAAAGAAATGGTGATGTTGAAGGTTCATCAAGTGATTTAGGTTGAGCATTAGAATTAGTTTTCTTATTTATTCCATTATTTAACCAGGTAAGCTGACAAAGGAATTCTCTAAAAGTATTTATTCTGTGTACTTTGTTTATGTTCCATTTTGTTTGCCCACCCTCGGCACAATTGATCGCCCTGGTAGGGGAATCCCTCTCAGAGTAGCCCCTCCAAAGGTTTCTTCCATTTTTCCCCTAAAAAGGTTTTGTGGGAGTTTTTTCTGTGTCCTTAGTGAGGGTCTAAGGTTGGGGATGTTTTATGTCGTCATTTATTGTTTTCATAATGTGGACATTGTAAAGCGGTTTGAGACTGTACCTGTGAATAAGTGCTATACAAATAAACTTGATATGTACAACGGCCTAGGTTAGTAAGGGAGGGTTACACATTTATTCATACAGTCACACCTGGGAGCTGCTTAGTGCACTGCTCAGGGTTATGTGCCTTCCTCAAGGGCAGATTAGCAATAGCAGTTGAGGGAGGGAAGATTGCTTCATGTTCATTTCCCCAACTGGATTGGCAAGTTCACTTCTATGACCTTCAGTCTAGCACCCGATACCTACAACTAAGATGACCTGTGGAATTTAGCGCCAAACTAGTTTCCCATTCACAGGAGTGCAGACTCAAAGCCAGTGACGTCTATATAAGGCTTTGCACAAACTTACCTGCAGATGGAAATATAAGTATCGATTGGTGTCAAGCAACTCTGGGTGTAGGCTGTTTATGAGTGCAATTGCTTCCTGTATTTGTCCCTTCAGGATCATCTCTCTGATCTTTATCCGTTCATCCAGAGAGTCCAGGTCCACACTTGGCTCAATCCCAGACTCCATCCGGAATTTCTCTGCAGCCTCCTTAAATCCCTCTTCAAACGACAAGTTAAAAAGAAACCGACTGAGACAAAAATGAATGATAATTCTCCATTCTGAATGCTTTCTCTTAACTTCTACAACAATTTTGTATCCAAACTAAGTAGCTTACAGCCAATGTACTCATTACTCTACTCTCATTCTATCAGGTGACATTATGATCAACTGAAAAGGCCAGACTGCTCACCTGTCACCAGGTAATTCATAATGAGTCGATTCATATCCGCCCTCTGAATATGAACATTATTTAGTTTGTCCATCCACTCGTCTTTCGTGATGTCTTCTGGCTTTTCGGCATAACTCATCATTGGGATCCTGTAAAGTGGAAATTTCATAGGAAATGGAATGCAACGTGAGCAAGACTGACACAGCTTGGTCACAAATTGTACCTACACATACAAACGTATAGAGATATTAGGAACAGAACGCAGACAGAGATAATCCACGCTATTGGCAAAATGTCCAGTTAATAATAAAAACAACAGATACGATATGTCTGTACTAAAACACCGTTACACGGCTAACGCCACTAGAAAATTATTCTGAAATTCGCGGAGCGTTCCAAAACAAACATTTCCCACTAGGCTAAAGCTCTAGCTAGTTAGCTGGCTGTATGTGTCTGCACAACTCACCGTGAAAATCCAGAGTCCGACGATTATCCTTTCTTACTGGCGTGAGGAGTCAAACAAACAATAAAGCGTGGTTTGTTTAATGTTTTAAGAGAAAAAAAACTGTAAATTGCAGGTAGACAATCCAGCTTTTTGCGGTCTAGCTAGCTAACCTAGCTAATGTGGTAATCTCGCGATACACGAACGTCAGTTTTCCGAGCTCCTCGATTGGCGAGGGCAGTGACGTCATGGTTACCAAGGGACAGAGTGAACGGTCAAATGGATTGAAGTAGTTTAGATTCTAAACTAAAGCACCTTGCAACATAGCCAGGCTAAGATTACCCTTCTAGGTCTAATATTACACCTACCTCTAGGACCCCTAACTAAGCCCTCACTCTCATACACACCGTCCTAAACACAGGATACTGTATGCAGGTCAACAATCGGCTGTGACTTTTCTTTTTTAATTAATCTTATAAATTAAACCCCTTTCTCTGAACCAATAAAGACAATTTTTAGACAGAGCATTTGTGAGGCTATAATAATCCCAGAGGTCTAACGGCTTCTGTGACATCTCCCATCATCCCACAAGGATGGAAATGGGCATAATGAAAAAAAGAGCAATATTTTTTTTCATTGCTAGACATGTAGCCTTGTGCTTCTTAAGTTGAGGTTCAAGTCAAAGTCTCATGACTGAGAGATTTAAGACTGCCTTGCAGTGGCATGCACAGACCCTCGGGAAAAGTGGCAAAAATGATTTCTCTTTTTTATTTTGAAAGAAGCACAATACATGGACAATTACCCCAATAACAGCTTAAAGAACAAATTTCAGAATAAACTTGCTGCCACACCCAATTTCAGGAAATACTAATTATGTTATTGTTTATTTGTTGTGCTCCCTACATGGGCCTTTAGAGAGAGGATCATTCTGGCCATTAAGGCTCTCAATTCACCTTCATCTGAAGACTGGCCTTTTGGGGTGAGACACTCCGAATGTCCCCATCAGCAAGATACAAGGTCTCAGTCATGCCACCGATTTAACTAAATCGAATGTAATCAGGGAAGCCACAGAGTTTTAACCCAGAAAATAATACAGTGCAAGTATTTAGTTCTAAGCCAGGAACTAATCTGGTGCAAGTGTTTATTCTAATGTGGGTCTCAATCCTGTGTAATACGTTTTGTATTTACAGTGACACTATTAAATAGATGGATAATATTGATGGAGTTTTTAATAAAAGGCCTAAACCTTGCTAAATCTTAAATATATATGTGACACAGGTACCCAACCCAGATTAATAATTTAGTATAGTATCACTTTGCCTGTTAATATTCCCCTTTTCCCCAACTAACAGTGTCGTTTGCCCCTGGGTGCCCTGTTTGAAGGGAATCATGAATCTGTAGGGCCCCAATGCAGACTCCAAGCCAAGCTATGGGTTATGGGCAGCCTTGCACTTGTTCCCTATATTCAGAGCCAAATAATGTCGGCCTATCCCATTAAAAGGGCCGTGTAAGATTGGGCCCCCATCAGCATATGACAACCTGGCCATAAAGTTGATATTGTGTGTTTGTGTAAAACAAGGTATTTGTATTAGAATCATTACAATTTGGGGGTGGGGTTCGTTACTTTCTTCCGGCCGTGCGTTGTGCAGTATAATGGAGAGGCTGCATGGCTTTGCATCTCCCAGTCATCCCAGTCTAGCTGTGTACGCGCACGTCGGGTCGACATGGGGCGGTGGGGGGCGGAGCCAACGTCCTGCTGCAGCTGTCCATGGTTGTCGAACAGAGAGGGGCTGGGTACGTGCGAG
Organism: Monocentris japonica; assembly: GCA_900323365.1. Lineage (NCBI taxonomy): Eukaryota > Metazoa > Chordata > Actinopteri > Trachichthyiformes > Monocentridae > Monocentris > Monocentris japonica. Next base: position 5,193 of record OOFE01011068.1, read on the forward strand.
ATGCAACCATAAGCACATCACACTATCTGAAATTACAACCCGCTGGAATACTTATTCCTGCAGTTTATCAACGCCGTCTGAAAGGTGAGCCTTCTCATGCATTTCCATTATTTTTTTCTTCGAGATTTTGCCCCTTGCCCTTGAAATTTACTGCCGACGATCCAGTCCTGTGTTGCATCAAGAGCAGGCCGGGAAGCAAACCAACATGGATGCTGTGCGCTATAGCAGTGCTGCTGATGATGCTGCTACAGAGATTATGCTCCGAGCATCGCACTCTCAGAGTCTAATCCGTCATATGGACAATCTACACGGGGTTGCGATTTGTAGCAAGTGGATTTTTAAACCATTGTCAGAACAGAGTGGGTCATGTTTAAAACGGTTGAAATACATAGGGGCTCAAATAGCCTAGTGGTAATTCATCTGTGTCAAGACGACATCCTTTTGGAAGCAGTTGTATTCTTGGAAATGGCTTTACCTTTTTTACCACTAGTGCGTCATTTCGATAAATCTTGCTCTGTAGCAGCATGCACAGCTGTATGGACGTCAATTAATGATTCACTTTCAGCAGCTGATACATTCAGGGATCCTAGCGAAATATCAGTATTTACAATTATATAGGAAGGTAACTGGACACTATTTATATTATCGTGCAATTACACTGAGACACCATAGGGCATGGAGATGTTATGAATCAAGCATTTTGCCTACATGGCTTTTTGACATCTTGTATCTATTCCACACATTCTTGGTTATTCCCACAAAGCCTGTATGTCAGTTGTATCTTTGGAGGTAGGCAGTGTTTGACCAGTTGTCTGTAGTCAGGACCATTCTGTCACACAGATCTCTTGTATCAGCACTTTGATATATTTGTGTTGATCTGAGTTCAAACTGATTCACAGTTCAGTTGATTTTTTGAACAGATGTATATCATTCATTAAAAAATGACACTTTTGGGGTTATTCATCAAGTATGACATACCAGTAGTTACAGTCAGAACACTGCATTTGCTTTTCTTTTTCTGTGCTCAGACTGTACACGTGAGGCATAATGACTGAGCAGCAGAGGCAGCGCTCTCTGTCCACCGCTGGTGAATCTCTCTACCATGTGTTGGGAGTTGACAAGGTGGCCACACCTGATGATATTAAAAGATCTTACAGGTGAGGCATCTTACTGCACCATAGCCTAACTCATATAAGCACCACAACACAGTGACCACACATTGTGATGAAATATATATATTTGATTGTCATGTTTGTACCTTTTCCCACAGGAAATTGGCATTGAAGTTCCACCCTGATAAGAATCCTGACAATCCAGAAGCGGCAGATAAGTTCAAGGAGATCAACAATGCTCATGCGATTTTGAATGACCCAACGAAGCGCAACATTTACGACAAATATGGCTCTCTGGGATTGTATGTGGCTGAGCAGTTTGGAGAGGAGAATGTTAACACTTACTTCGTCCTGTCAAGCTGGTGGGCAAAGGTAAGACTGGAAGATGGCCTGGATCAATTATTCTTTGTGATAGCCATTTCTCCTTTCTATAACATGTGCTTAGAATAATATCCCTTGAGCATGTGTTTGATCATACTCTGTTTTTTTTTTTTCTCTCTTTTTCTTTTTTTTTGTTGTCCTTCACTCACACACTTAACCTCTGTCTCTCAATATTTGTTTCTTACCCCCACTCCCTCCTCCCCCAAACCATTCTGCAGGCATTGTTTGTATTCTGTGGCCTGGCCACTGGCTGCTACTTCTGCTGTTGCCTGTGTTGCTGCTGTAACTGCTGCTGTGGAAAGTGTAAACCACGGCCTCCGGAGGGCCAAGAACAGGAGTTCTATGTGTCCCCTGAGGACCTGGAGGCCCAGCTGCAATCTGATGAGAGAGGTGAGACAGAATGGATAGTTAACTCATTTTGTTGTCACCCGTATTTTGCCACTCCCATTTTGGAGTCATTTGAGAGTTGTTGACAGGTGAAAGTTCATTACAAATACTGAAAATTGTGTTCCTGTTTGTCAAACAGAGGCTGGCGGTGACCCTATTGTGCTGCAACCATCAGCAACAGAGACAACCCAGTTAACATCGGACGGTCATCATTCCACTTACCACACTGACACCGGCTTCAACTAACCATCCATTCCCTTGTATCCTGGCCTGCGGTCCTGCCTGCTTCCCTGCTCCACCGTAACAAGATGAAAGAGAGGGGCAATCTGTTTCAACTTCAGAAAGAGAGCCATGTACAGGAGAGGGACAAGTGAGCATGGCCCACGAAAGGAACTAATGAAGACACATCCCTTGCACCCTCCCTGATTGGTCCACTACTCCTTTCCTCCTCCCAATATAAGAAGAAAAGAGAAAGAAAAAGATTGTTCCCCCTTTATATTTCTTGGCCTTTAACCACACAATCCGCCTACCCCACTGTCCCTTTCCCATATTTTGCGTCATGGTGTAGCATGCACTGTTTAAAAAACATTGTCTCCAATTTTCATTTATCTTTTGCAACATTTTTACTTTGAGACATTCATAATATTGGTGCATATGTATGTGCAATATGTTCATATGAGTGTAGTTCGCTGGGGGGTAAAGTTTACTTGATGTTTTATGTTAAATGAATAAGAGAGGCATGGCTCAGGGAGGCGCTGGATAGTAAGATGTGTTTATGTTGTCTTCGGTGGTGTGTGCCATCATTAAACCTTCAACAATAGAGTTGTGATATACTAGTACAGTTTTCAGTTCTGGTTTGCTATCAACAATGTATTAGTTCAAAATGCCACTTCCTTTATTCATGCTGTTGTCAGACCTATTGCCTTTGGCACCATGTCTGTCTTGACTGTGCTCCCCTGAGTATTTTGGTTCTGAATGATGAAGTTGTTAAGGCACAGGTGCTTTATTTGCAGTTCATCATATATGGCTGCAGACATAATAGTTTTACCTACGTTTTCAATTGGTCTTGGCTTTCCCTTCCACTGTCCATATTTGCAAGAAGTACTTTCCCCATGTTTCCTGCACTACTGAACAGGTTTTTATGATAACTAGTTTCAAGATAACTTCTTTTGTTGTTGGTTTATAATTGCTTGAGTTATTCATAGAATGTGGGATCTTCATTTTTGTGAAATTCTACATCGAATTCCCAAATTTAAAGCATAAGCTTATAAAGGAATCTCAAAAGTATTGCATTGATTACCAACTTTTAAATTCTGTTGTTTTTCATCAAAGACAGAGGTTTAATTCTTTGTTTCTCCTCTTGTTTGATAAAGCATCAAGATTAAAGGAAAACTTAACCTAGATACTGCTGTATCTTAAGTTTATATCAATGGCAAAACTAATTCAATACAGACAACAGTCAAGGTTGAAGGACATTCATTGCGTCTCTTCCAGTTATTTTGTTAATGTAGGCATTGATCTTGTGCTCTTGTACTAGTACCTTTCTCTTGATTTGTGAAACGCTGTTGCTGAAGCCAAGGACCATAGCCCCGGTAATCTAGTCAGCTCTGGTCAGAGCTGTTGATGGATAGGAACAACATCTATCACTGGCAACTCTGGTTCAGAGGGTGACATTGTTTTAATTCTGAGCTGTCTTGAATATATTAAGTAGTTAATGTGATGGGGGAAAAACCATTTTAAACTCTTTATAGTTATTTTTTGGGGTGAAAGCTGCCTACAGAATATCCATAAGGAATTGTTTTAAGCAGTGAAGAATATTGCCATTATCTTTTTCCTTGTGTTTTGAACTGAAGTTTGATGACGTTGACTTTTTGTCCAATGCTGTGATTGTTTATCATTGTTGAATTTTAAGAATCCATGTAGAGGCATAAGCTCACAAGGCATATCATCTGTGAGCTAGCACTACAGGCAGCTCTGAATAAAATGACTCAAGATTTTTCATTCCACTGAATATGCATATATTGCCACACATTTGCAAATTGCCATAATCCATGATCATCCTTTCCACTTTGTCAGTTCATAACTGCTAATAACGTGTTTCAATGGTTTACAATCAGTGAGCTCCTATTGCCCACCCTCTGCTATTAATGGTATGGGTGTTGACCTATGTGGCCCTTTTACGATGTTTCCTGCAACCCTCGATGAAACATAGATGTACCTGTCATGGCTTTTTCATTGAGATACTGGAAAATGCTATACTGTAAATGTTCTAAGTTGAATGCAATGTGTGTTCAGAAAAAACTATAATGGATCAATGATCAGGAAATGGCTACATAAAAATGTCTTGAGACAGCATAGTATATAGTGTAACTATAGTGAAATGGTTATATGATGCATTTTTGGAATTTTATTTATTTCATATTTTGTCTTGTTTCAAATGATGATTGGCTATAATTTTAAATGGTATAGTGTTGTAATGTGACCATTAAATTTAGCAAGGAATGGTTTAATGGTTAAGGTCGCTTGTACATACACTTGGCCCATATAAATCTTGACGTTTATGTTGTAGCATGGTAATTGTGTGTCTGAAAGAAAACAAATGGATCATTGATCTGATTTGCTGTTGTTGAATAAATGTTCCTGAACATTTTGGCTTGTGTCTTTGGGGAATTTGTTAATGTCATTATATTCAAGACAATGTGAGGTAGGGGATAATAATAACATGGGTATAGTTTTAACAGCCTCAGTTTTGAAAGCTGGAGAAAGCTTGAATCTTGCAATCCATAGTCTATATCAGTATTTCAGACATGAACCCAGATGTCAGCAATAATACAGATGGACATAAAAATGATTTTTTTTAAAGATTATTTTTTGCTTTTATTTGACAGCAGTAGAGAAAGACAGGAAAGATTGGGTGAGAGAGAAGGGATAACATGCGACATAGGTCCCAGGCTGGATTCGAACCCAGGACATCACACCCACATTCAAATCTGAATCAAATTTTGCACCTTTATACCTAAGTATAAAATATGTTGATGAACTGCTGTATTGTTGTTTATCTCAGTGTAATGTGATCTATAAGTGTGGTAGAAGTGCTGGTAGAAGCTAACATTTACCAGCCTCTGAACTTTTTATGCACTTTCTCAGACAAGTGAGAGATTTGCTCGTACTCTACAGTGTGGTGGTATATTTGGCCAGCAGATGGAGACAACTCTTAAATCTCATCAATTTACTGCGGAGTGTTACATAGAGTTTGATGTCAGCCCACATACTGAGCCTGTCTTGTTCTGTGTAAGAGGTTATTCAAATAATTTGATGATACACACTTTTCTCAGCTCTGGGGAATAATCAAAAGGGTTGTGCAGTCTTGTTTCTAGCAGCTACAAAATAGTCCCATAATTGCATAGACTTAATAATTATCTGACCTTTTAGTCTTTGCTTTTATTATTTCCTGTTAAGCACTTTGTAACTGTTTTTGAATATACAAATAAAGTTTATTATTATTATTATTATTACTAATGTTTTTTTATTATTATTATTATATATTTTTTTTTATCATAAACATCATCATCATCACTAGCATCGTCATCATCATCGTGGCCAGCTGTGTGTAAATGTCTTTCTGCACTAACCAGCTGAATGACTCTGTGCTGCGTCATGTTGGTTTCTAACTGATCTGGGATTGGATGGAGACAGCAGGTAGTAATTTATCCGCTAGCTTGTAAATAGACTCCGAGGTGAAATTAGTGGCAAGAATGAACCGGCAAGGTAAGATCGTCTGTATGACTGGCTGGTAGTATCATGCCGTAGATAAAATAGTACTGTTAACTTACACAAATGATGCGATAGTTTTAGTTTCAGCGTGTTTAAATTGACAGGAAGGTCAAACGCTCAGTAACGTTAACGTTACCCACAATCGGAGTTCTCACCGTAAACACAAAACAACATCGACAGCTCATTTTAATGGAAATGGATGATATTAGAGTAACCAGTGATTTAATCGTGCCCTGTGTACATTTGCACCTCAAAATGGTTACCGTTTTGTTTTAGCACTAATTCAATTAGTTACACTTGACGCTGGCTAACGTTTAGTTTTGTGTGCAACAGGTAACGTTAGCCAACTAGCTAGCTAGCAGCAATGATGGAGAATTCAGCACTACGGACAGTGCCGTTGTTGCCATTATTGCTACCCAAAGTGCTTTTATATTTGAAAATATAATACCTAACTAACCTAACTACCTATTAATAACTAAAAACTACTGGGACTAAAAAACTTCTTGTCTCCTCTGTCCCTACATGCCAACAACATGCGCACTTTTGAAATACAAAATCTGCCACAAGTATTGTCCTGTTTCATTGGTTTTACACGTCACTCACATATTGTAAAATAACCTTCTCTTGTGGAAGTTCGTAGTAGTTCATATTGAAATAAAAAATGTTTTTTTCTTTTGTAGGTTTTGGTGGGACCTCAATGAACCCCTCTATGGGGATAACAAGAAATGGCGGCTCACCCTCAGATCTAACAGATGAGGATTTAGAAGATCTAAAGTTTGAGCTCACAAAGGTAATGTCACTCTTGTAGGCTATTCATCTTAATATTTTTTTAAAATAATATTGTAATAAAGTAATATCTGTCACAGCATCTGCAGACGGTTGGCTTTCAAATGAGTAAAATGTTTTATTTTCTACTGCATAGGTGGAGGATGAAATTCAGACTTTGCGGCAGGTACTTTTGGCCAAAGAGAAATATGCAATGGACATAAAGAGACAACTGGGTATGAACCCTTTGAGTAACATCAAACAGAACCTGGCCAAAGGCTGGCAAGAAGTCCAAACCTCAGCCCCGTAAGTGCAGCCTCCATCCATCCTCCTCCATCCATAAATATTAATGACACCATGTGACATGACATGGCTTTTATTACAATAAATACACTAATAAGATCCTACATGGTCTGATGACATTGGAAGAAGTAAATCCTGGCGCCACCACACTCTCACATGGCAGTTTTGGTTTAGACCAGCCCCACCTTCCCAATGGCAGAACATTTGCCACACATTGTCTCAGTGTGATAGGGTTACATAACCATGAAATGCACACTCAGGACTGTCTCTCTCTTAAGTCATGGTGATAATCTCTCAATCTGTACATGTTTTTCTCTCATTTTTTCAGATATCTCACAGCCTCTGCAACTTTGGAAGACATCAGCCACTCCAGCATGTGAGTGTTGGTTGTCATAATTTCATCATATCCTGAAAACATTACATACAGCATTAAATGAAGCTGGAGTTTCCCAAAACGTGTTGCCCTGAGCTCACATGCCAAAGAGGGAGCTTTTCTAAGGAACAAGTGATGGGATTTTCCAGGTCAAATAGGATCAGTGCCCTGTTAATAGCATAACAGCCTGGCTTAGCACAAGGAGCAGCAGTATTAACAGGCAGTGGGAGGACTGGCCTGCTTCATTTGTTGGGAACAGAATAGAGAAGGGATCTTCTGTAGCCAGATGGATAATAGCTACTGACGTGTGTTTGCATGTGTGTGTGTGTGTGTGTGTGTTGACTGTTTCATTTCTGTTGTGTGTTATCTGTCATCTTGTACCTTTGTGTCTGCTATATATTGTGTCCTTGCCCATTTCCTAAGGGTCATGGCTATGATAGTAGTTTAGTGATTTCTCTCCATTCAGGTTCTGAACCTTACTGTAGTTCAACATGAAGGACAGACTGGGTTGTATTGATATGTGACTGTTAATAACTCTCAGAATGAGTTAGGGCCAGTACAGTTTAACATCCCTTCTTGATAAAAATCTGTAATAGCAAAGCCAATCTGATGTGATCAGGCTATTGTATTGATCTGTATTTGAATTTGTATTTTCTGCCTGGATGACTGTAGGTATAAGACGACCCAGGATGCTCTCTCTCATGCAGGCCAGGTGACTTCTGCCGCTCTGTCCACTATGGGTGTGGCCATCACCAGGAGACTGGCAGAGATGAGGTACCCTCAGATCCTACCACTCTCGAAAAGAAAATAAGAAAATAAATGGTTCATAACATTCCACTTTTATTAGTTCAAAATTGCTCACAATTTTGCTCCTATTTTCCGTGTTTCTGTTCCTCTAAAGTACAATACATGTAAAGTAATTGGCATAGTGACATTGGTGCAGGGACAACTAAAGTAACAATGACAACCTAACATTCATCACTATGTGATAGCATTCTATTACTTTGTGCATTCAAGCAGCAGAGCCATATTTTGATTTATGATTACTTAACGTTTTCCATTTTCCATTTGTAATTTAAACTCAACATAATGTAAATATACATAAATATACATACAGTTGATCAAACAAGCTTCGAATTGTGTCTTTAACAAGTGCTTAGATACAAAATGACTTTATATAAAGTTATAAGTGCTGTATCTGCACATTCACCCCTCATATTTCAGCCCTCACTGTTCCTCACAGAACAGTCTTTGACCTCAACACATGATAGTGTGACCTTTCAGAGGACATCCTTTTCAGGTTTCAAATTAGAAGGTCTCCTCCTCCGGTCTCCTGCTCTTGTTTATCCAGTAAACAGAAGTCATAATCCAACCACACCAGTACATCTGAAGTTGAGCAACAATAGCTGATTTGTCTGTTGTTCTCAGCCATGTGAAAATAGAAGCTGCTATGACGTTATCTGTGCTTGACCTGATGTTATCTGTCTTTATCTTAATGCTGCGAACTCAACAGAGCTCTGCCTCTCCCAAGCCCACCTCGGTAAGACTAAGTGGTAAGACTAATTAGCCTCATTGCAATAAAGCTAAATAGTCTCAACTGTGTCTTGTCATGTGTTCCAAATAGTGTGCTTGGGTATCATGACCATAACTTGAAGTTTAGAATTAATATTTAGTGACTGAGTTTTAAACACAGGGAGCTGTTAGATCATCGTGTAGTTCAATTTTAATATGGCATCTATGAAATATGAGTCATAAATTATCCAAGCCAAATTAAAGGAGTGAAGTAAAAAACATTTTTTACACTGCTGCTGATTCTGTTGATGTTCTTGTTTTTGTGCTTTCCTACTCACTCTAATGCTCGAACTTCCTTCCCCCTTCTTTCTTTTCTTTCTCTCTACTGTGCTTCTTGAACCTGACACAGCCACTTGAGCCACACCATGAGTGTGCCGACTATGAGGTAAAATACGAAGCATGTTTGGCTCTAATGTCAGTTAGATTCCCACTTTTACTGTTTGCTGATGTCTGAGTGGTTCTCTTAGGTACGTCTCTGTGGAATAGCATTCAAGTTCAGTTCCTGAAGTTTCAAAGAAAAAAATTATTATGACCCTCCCAGTACTGCATGTGAAAATGCACTTTCAGTAAAGTATTCTTGTGTAATTTTACTTTGTAAGTCAATGGGGAAATTGGACAGGAGAAACTCCACTAAAAGTACACCTTATGCTTTTTGGAAAATACTATTCAAAACCCCAAAACAACAACCAAAATATGAAATCTGAGTAACATAGCATAACACAACATAACAGTGTCAGACAAAAATCCAAAATAACTGCATTTTCCAACTATTTTTAAATGCATCAAAGTATGCAGATAGTCCTGAGACATGCAATCATGTCAGTGACATGAGGATGAAAGTCAAAATGAGCTGACACCTCAAGTGAATATTATAATTTGTCTTCACATTTCCCTGTAGACATTCCTCTACATTCAAGTCTTTTGAAGAAATGGTTGGAAATGTGAAGGTGAGTTTGTCAGAAGAGTACGTAGTGCACGTTGATTTGATTGAATTAATATTGATTGCCTGTATCCTTATCCTGTATCGTCAAATCCCACAGGAAAAGGTGACTGGCAGTCGGACAAATGATGGAAACACCTCTGGGTTTGAAAGAAGGTCCTCACGCAGTAGCTCACGAGATGGACCCTTCTAAAACACCAAAATGAGTTTTCTTCCATAACTTGTCATGTTCCTTTACTCCCTTGACCCAGTGAGCTTGACCATTGTCATTTCTGATTGTTGTATTAATGTGACTATTAGGAAGCATCAAGTGTGTTATGCAAAGCGTATTTAAAGGTACATTTCTAAATAGTCTTTTAATGTGTTGATATTCCTGCATGTTGTTTAAGTGGGATTTAAGAGTTATTTTATTTTGAAATATAAGTGCAGTAAACGCTTCAATGTTTGAAATATGTTCAGCTACTTGGAATATGCTTTCACTGAGGTTAACTGTGACATATATCATATCCTATTTTTTCAATAGGAAGGAATTCCACTAATATAAAGTATTTTTGTACTTTCAGATTTTTCAAATAAAGTCAGTTGAATGGTGTGTGGCGTTTTTGTCACGTCTTTGAGGGCTGTCCAGTGCGAAAACCTTAGGACATAATACCTTTCTCAGACAAATGTTTGAGAATGAAAGCTGACATTGGGTCCATCCGGAGAGCTACTCTGACCAAACCCAGTTACATTCATAAAGTTAGTTAAAAAAACAATCCCATGGGTCTAAAAACACTCATTCCCTGACCGGGAATCGAACCCGGGCCGCGGCGGTGAGAGCGCCGAATCCTAACCACTAGACCACCAGGGAAAGCTGTCAATAGTCAACTGTACTAAAGTGATTGTGTTTGTCATCCCAAGAAAGTCCTACATACTGGTTTATAATAAAATAAAACACTTAAACACTTCTTATTTCATTACTATCCGTTAAATTCAAACATGTACTAAACATTTATGCAATAGTGTGGTACCGCCGCTTTATAAAAGCAATAGACCATGTTGCTTACTAATTGAATTTCCAGCTGAGGTCAGGCCAGGAACAGCTAGTCCTGCCAGCTGACGGCACTATCTCTGGTCTAGCCTGCCTGGTATAGAGAAGCTTTTCCAATGCTTCGAAGCGTGTCACCGAGTTCCTTCATAACAGAACAACAAGCAGCACGTTCTTTTTCCTCGAGCTGCCCCGCCCCCAGGTCACACCACGCGCTCCCAGGCGATATAAAGCCGCTTGGCTGTGCTCTGCGTTAGATCTGAGTTGACAACAGGGTAGTGACCGTAAAGGGTCCCTATAGATGATTTACCCACAAATGGGCCATAATAGTAATTAGCATTTCTTCAACTTCAAGGCTTGCCATCCGCACCTTAACCGCCTTTGGTGCTAACATCATCATCCTAACCTAAAGGGTAACTAAACTTAAAGGTAGGTTTAAGTAATAAGGGAGCAATTTATCAGCATTATTGTTTGTGTAAGCTATATATGACCGTCTGATTTTTATATTTGAACGGATATCCTCAAAAAGTTGCTATCTAGTAGTAAATTACAGATTATCTAGTCTCCTCCTCAAAACTTCTGTCTTCTCCCTTGGCTTTCTTTCACGTTTTGAACACCAATCAGAGAATACAAAGGTAGATGTTTCATAGCAGTGCACTAGACTGTTTTTGTAGGTAGAGGTAAATGCTCTCTGGATTGGCTGCATGCCTATTATGCTACAGTTGTTGTTTCTGATTTTTTTTGTATCAATTTGTCCTCTGTAAGGGCACCAATGCACACAGATACACACAGATACACACAGACACACACATACAACAAAGTTCTACCATAAAACGTTTTTTCAAAGTAGAATTTACTTCTTACCATTGTATAACTGGTGAGATTGCTCGCCTGTTTACCCTTCAACTGTTCTGTCGAGGCTATGTAGTGCAGACAAGTATTAGCCTGCTCCTTGAAAGCCCCACAGCCATCTGGTGCTTGTCTGGTGTTAAGCAATATAGCTTTTAACAGACTCCCAGTATACAGGCAGAAATTTAGTTGTGATACATTTTTTCAAGCATATGAGCCCTCCTGTATAACGTGGATATTTGGATACGGTGGTCTATAATGGCCTGGCTGACTGCAGCAGGACCTTGGATGTCCCCTAGCCATGACATTGGACCTAATTTTTTCCAACCACTTGTTTGGTCACGTAGTCAGCCCGTGCACTAGGCTCGGTTTTCTGGTGGGCATGTGGAGATACTCACACAAACACACACACACGCACACATACACACACTCCATAGACACTCCAGTTATTTGAGTCAGGGGAAACCAGATTCCCAGTACCAGCTGCTTCTGCTTTAGTACTCTGAAGTAACGGCTGGTGGAATGGAATAGAGCAGAGCGGATGAGTGCAAGTCTTCCTTGAAATGTGTCCAGAGTGACACATTTTCTGTGAATGCTGCCATGCCAGTCCAGATGTGTCCGCTCAGTCACCATTTCCTCTGAGAGAACACATGATGATAAAAAAACACAGAAACAAGAGAGAAACTTTAGCAGCAGCAATTGATTCACTTTGTTCCCAACCTCATAGTAACTGTGCCACCTATTTTCTTATCTTTTTCTTCAAGGTTACCATTTCCCATCTTTGAGCGGTTTTACACACAAGGTCGGAGAAAATGGCAGCAATTCCATCAAGTGGCTCCCTCATTGCCACACATGATTACTACAGAAGTGAGTGAAATGTGACCTATATGCATTTATTTCTTATTTATTTCAGTGTATCGTGAAAATGCCACATGGCATCTTTTTGGTTATTTTCTTTCTGCATCCCGAACCAAATTTGTTTTTCCTTTGGAAGCCTGTTTGTTTTATCTGTAAGATATTGATTTTTCCACTGAAATGAAATATTATTTGTTCCAGGGCGCCTAGGGTCCACCTCTAGCAACAGCTCCTGTGGTAGTTCTGAATACACAGGAGAGGTCATTCCACACCACCCAGGTATGAAAAGGACAAGTAAACAATCATTTGAAACAATTTATTCTTAAATCTCCCTTTGCCTGCCTGAATTCCTGTCTGACATTCACTTTGTTCTCCACAGGACTCCCACGGCAGGATTCTGGCCACTGGTGGGCTTCATTTTTCTTTGCAAAACAGAACCAGCCTGGCATGCAGAATGGATCTGAGTCTAATAAGTGAGTTCATAAATATGTGAAAACAATCAACCTAAAAATTGGGCGCTGTTATAGGCTCACACATGTAAATTGTTCTGTTGCAGGAATGGAACCTACACAGTGACCAACGGTCAGGTGACCTGCATCGCCAAGGAAATGGCTCTGAAGAGGCAACCCAGTGAGAGTAGCGATCATGAAAAGTTTGAGCCAACAACCCCTCCAACAACTTCCTCCTAGATGCTATTTCCCCCCCCCATGTATTCACTGTCCTGTAGCCCACTGCTGCGCCCAGCCCTCCATAACATAGTCTAGTATTGGAGATGGAGATGATGGTGGCTTGTTTTTATACCTGTAGCAATTGGAGGTTGCTTTTCCTCTGTGTTTATATATAGTATCTTTTTATCATGACCAAAAGAAAAAAAAATCAATTGTGTAAAATGTTTTTTCATTCTTTCCCTCGTGACATGATCCTTTTTGCTGTTAAATAAAATTCTTGCAGCCAGTGCTAATGTGTTGCATTGTATTTTATTGATCCCCAAGTACTGTTATTACTTTTCATAAACTGGTTGCTAAGACTAAAGTTAATTTACAAGTAGTTAATTGGTTTTACAGTGAGCACATTATATTGTTGTATCTTTTGGTAAATCTGTAGGTCTGTTCATGTGATCAACACAGTGGGCAAATGATTGTTTTATGTTTTATAACACAAGAGAACCAGTGTAGCCTACTTACCAAACCAACCTAATCCGTTTAGATATGATATAATTAGCAGCTGTTAATTCACTGGCTAAGACGGCTTACATCATGCCTCACCTGTACTTGAATATCGCTCAACCACTTATAACTGGCAGACTGTCAGCCACTGTTCTCAGCTAAAGGTTAACAATTATGTTGAAAACCAATTATATATGTTGCATTCACATGCTTTGGCTGGTTGTTTCTCTGATTCTCTAAATTAATTTGAGACAGTAGCTAAAGTCAAGGTTTCTTTTTTTTAAGTGTAATGGTAAAAATACACTGGTCCTATCTTGAGATATCCCTGAGAGGATATCACTTGTCAGTTATCATTTACTGCTAGGAAAGACATTGGCTGTGGAGTTTCCTCATAATAACTGCACAGCACAAAAATAAAGTGGTCACTAGCTGCAATTAGCTACTTTTACTGGAGTCAAAATATGCCCCAAGGACATATTGTAAATGCCACATGACATTGTTGTGAGAGATTCAGTCTGTTTATTTTATTTTCGGCATGCTATAAGGAAGAAGCAGATTTTACAAGGTGCTTTGTAATTGCTCAGTTTTTTTGGCAATCGTTGCATTTTCATTATAAATACAACATGTTGTGTGTGCATGCACAATTTATGGACTATACCATGTGCTGACAGAAATATAACTGGCAAGGAATCAACTATATTAATTCACCAGATATTATGTAGCAATAGGTAGAACTAATATCTCTTGGGAAAATTTTCTATACTGTTAACAATGCATGTACTATGATGTACTACTTAGTGCAAGAATGATTACGAAAGACTCTGGAACACTGAATGGACTTTGAAATAATACCTAGTGAGCATTTTGCAATCTGCACACTGACAACTAAGAATAGACTGAACCAAGTCTGGATACAGAGCAAACAGTTCTGTTGTACAGCATTTAGAGCCAAGTACACATGACATTTTGGCTTTTAAAGGAACAAAGACAGGGTTTATGTTTTCACCTTTGATAAGTAAGACATTTATGTTCTCAGGTCACCTGAGTGCCAGAGCTTCAAGCAACTATGCCCATTCAACAAAAAACGTGACCCCTCTCTCTGTGTGTTTCACTCACTAGCTAGCCCCCTCCAAAGCTGCCCTATTCTTGGCAAAGCATCAGAGAGCCACTTGTGTCTAAAAATGTCTTGTCTTCTGAACCAAGTACACCTGCCCACTTCACAAACACAGGAGTCTCCCATCCTGCTACTGAGCGTGTGCTGTGGCAGGTGTAGTGTTTTTATCACCTCAGAGGATATTTCCAGGTTTCTCTGTGCAAAATATGCAGAACACAGTGAAGGACAAATGAACAAGATAGTCACGGTAACTATAACCATAACCACTCAAGAGTCAGAGAAAATACAGTAGTGATGATATATCTTGCAACAATAATGCTGGACAGTGCTGCAGAAAGGTACAGGGTTTACGAGCTTGAATTAAAAAATGGCATTGCAAGCCAGTAGTGTGTTTTATCTTTAGAATTGTAAGTTTGATTCAATGCACTGCTAGATTTCATGGAAAGTAATAAATAGAATACTCAGCCCAAAGAGAGGAAATGGATAAACTGCAAGTGGAAATGGTTCTCTGTTGAATTATTTCATCAATAGAATAAGTTACAGTTTCTTTTTTTTAATGTGGGTGTAAATAAGTGGTGGGTGATCGTGTTATTGAGGATGGGTGTCCAGACTGTGAACATGGCCATGGATGAGAAGCTGTTATGAAAGTTTTTTTAATCAACCCCTGATCAGTTATAGTGGGATAGTTGGTTCCTTTTGTGAAAACTGGTGGCATAGTCCCTCGCAGCACCACTGTACATTGCTTAGCTCATAGATAAAAGGGGAATCTGGGGCAAAGGCAGCCGTGCCTCTGATCCTCTGAGCCTCTTCTGGCCCATGCCAGGACTCTGTCCCAGTACTACCCTGGAAGAATGCACCTCCTCGACATACGAGTTAAAGCTGCACGGGTAAGGGTGTTAACAGCCTTAAGGGAACGTGACATTGAATTCTAATAGATGTAGCAGAGTCAACACTACATTGTAGTCAGTCTTGTCAGGTAAAAGGGCAGTGGGTCCACCATTCTGTTTACCTTCCTGTTGGTTACAGGCTTGTATTTGATCAGCAGCATGGGCAGAGAACGTGAACCATAGAGATTGTGAGCACACGTGTCACTGTGGACGTTTTGGTGTAAGCACAAAATGTTCCATGGCGTGAGTGTCTTATCATGACTGATTGTCTCTGCCATATTAGTTTAGCTACAGGCCACAGTTGTCTATTTATGGTAGGAAGTCTGATCTCAGGTTTTGAAAATATCTTAGAAAAAAAGATTTTAAATGAATTTGATGTGACAACAGGCTTCAGCCTTGAACCTCTACTGGGCAATTTACGGTACAAAGTGCTACTGAAGTTCCTGCTCAAGTGTTGAAATGACTCTAGTCAATGTGCCCACACTTAAAAGGCAATGCATACCATCGTTGAGCAGAAGAGGATTAAGGCTAACTGCATGTGGAAAATACAGAAGGTGGAGAATATTATTAGAAACTAAAATATTATATCAAATGTGCAGAATATTGTGCCGAGAGATGGTTGAATGGTTGCCCTCGATGTCCTGCGTCTCTCTTACTCTGTCTCCCTCGCTACTGTCCCACTTTCTAAATAACAAATAAAAATACTAAAAATGAGTGGACTGTCCACCCCACCTATTGAAAAAAATTGCATTCTGCAGAATATTTCACTGCGCATGAATGGAACTATTGCTGAAATTGCATAGCCGGGAAAAACTATAGATAAGTGAGAAATGAAATGAGGCCAGTATGCCATTGCTGTCAGGGAACATTGACTTTTGTCAATAGAACATCACACACATTTTCACATGGGGCTGTTTGTGAAACCACCTGTCTGAACCAAGCCAAACTGTTTGACAACACCATAACTCAATTTCCAGTCAGAAATTATTAACTATTAATACATCAGAACTACACAGTCATATGAGGATCAATTTATGTTAACTCAGTCAATCAGAAACATTAGCTTTAATGTGGAGCAAACAAGCAAACAGTTTGAAAACATGGGCATATCAAAAGGGTATATAAAGTAAATAAATGTTTTTTGTTTGTTGTCATTTTAAGAATGGCCTTGTCAGTTACATTTTTGTAGTTTTGTACATTTTGTCGTTGGAGCCTCATAATTTTCAGCCTTTTGTTTTTCCTCTAACAGTAACGCATTCATTGAATTAATCAAATTACTAACTTAAATTACTACCATTGTGTGTATGTGTGTGTGTGTGCGTGCGTGTGTCCAAGTCATGCTATTTGTTGCTTGTATGTCTTCAGTTTTCCTGTAGGCGTTAGACCAGTTTGCCAACAGTCTGTAATGAGCTACTGCAGCCTGGTGGCATCACTAGTCGAGGGTCTCACTCCTATTGCTCTGCTTGTCTCTGCTGCTCTCTTGTGGATGAAGGCACCTACTGATGAAACAGTAAATATGTGCTAAACCATTACTTTGTTTTCCTAGTGATCTGAGATACAGGTTGCAGAAATAAGAGAATATGTGAGAGGAAAAGAAACCACAAGCTATGTTTCAGTTTGATAGCTCATCGCACTATTTTATTCAATTACTGACATCTCAGGAGAAGAGGAGAGCCTTGCAACTCTGCTGTTGGTAAACCACTGTTTTTTTACCATAGCGTTGATGCAACACTGAAAAAGCGCTATTTCCAAACAAACACAGGTCCCTCATTAGTGATATGTAAGAGGCAGAGCGAATCTCACCTGGACAGTTTTGCATGAAACATACAAATGAAACAGGTTCAGCCTTTTCTTTTGTCTTTTAGTTGTTTCACATATAATAATAAATATCCATACCTATAAACACTCCAAAAATCAAAATATTAAGTCACAGGTACTGGAAAAAGCTCCACTTTTAAATCACAATGATAAATGTACAAAACAATAGACATCTCATATAAATGTTATGGTTTTCAGTAGAGACATAACTCATTTCAGAAGAGATCAATGGATAAAAACTAAACTTGGAGATTCAGTATTTCCTGAGGTTTATGGGTTCCCCTTAGAAGGCCAGGAGAGGGGAATGGCTTTTATGTTACCAAGGAGAAATTACAACAGGTCAAAGTGTACCTTCCAGGGTACCAGTCAGGTGAAGGACAAGGAGTTTTCCCTGACAAAACGGCCGGAATAATAAAGGAGTCTGAGCACTTACAGCATTATAATAAATTAACCTATATGCTCCAGTAGCATATCGTTCTTCTAGGCCACAATGTTATATCCTAATACAGTTGATTAAAGTCATCATGTTCCTTGATAAATGTTTGATGGTCCACTTTGAGATGTTGTGAAGCTCCCACTTACTCAAGATTTCCTAGTCAGATGCTCTAAGCCACCACATCACCCAGCCAACCACACCTGGTTGTCAAGGCCCACTCTGACTATGTGACCAAAAGTCAAAGTGGTCACATCTGCATTTGATGCAATGAAACAACAAAAGGAAAATGTCTAAGCAAATGTACACAGATTAGGGTGTAGGTGAGAAAAAAAATAGCCTGAACAAAACGCAAGAAAGTATTCTGAAAAACTGTACATGTAAACATCACACTTTCACTGAGTCCAAAACCAGAGGGGAAAAATACAAAGCTTCACACTGGTATACAGTACAACCCCTTGCACAGAGCTACAGTCTCTTTTCAGTGCAGGAGAGGCAACAAATAAAATAATATAAATAACAATAGAAGTAATACAGAGCACCACCAAATGATAAGTTAAAACAGGCAAGGGTTAAAACCACTTTGATTTTTTTAAACAGTGCTGTACCCACAGAAAAAGAAAGGTTTAAAACATGTCTTTTATCACTCTTTGTACAGCTATACAGTACATATATCTGACCACTTTAGCAATCCACAAGCTACCAGGGCATTTTTAATCAAACATCAATACATTACATTGTCCAGTCAATACAAAGAGAAAATCCAGTGGCCATTAGAAAAAAAACGTCTACAAGTGGTCGTCTCCGATCACAGTAACTCCAGCACACACCTAAAATGTTGCTCAGCGTAGACTTAAGACGGTATACAAATCTGCAAGCAAATGTTTGGGATGATCGTTGAAAATGGTACTAGAACAACCTAGCATCACTGAGTAAGACATCAAGTGGGAACAGCATCTTATGGCTACTGTAACACATAGTAAACAAAGAGCAGGTGGAGACGAGGAAGACATGTATAGGGACGCAGATCCCAGGTACATCTATCAACTTGACTGAGTCTATTTGAACCGAGATGGACCATCCAAGCTGAAGTATCCAAAAGACTGAGCTCCAATGGGATTTCTAAATAGCAACTGTTTGCCATTTTTATATTCATCAATATAACAGAAGGAGATATGCTTTTGATTTTGAGTAGTGCCAAATTTGCAAATGTAAGAATTGTCCAGTGTACTGTCAGTTCATTAGATGTTTGAACTGAAACAGATTTTCCAAATGAGGTAAAGACACGCTTATATCACTGTATTGTGTTACCTTAATCCTGAGCTGTAAAGTGCTTCCAAACTTGCAATAGATTTTACATTTGAAATGTTATGCAGTCGAATCATGGCATGGCAATAATATGTGAAAGGATCATTTAGCACTAGACTGGCCTGTTAGTGAGAGAATCTCTGCAGATTTATGAATGAAACTGCATTAGTGCCGATACGCTGATCATGTGTGATAAAAAGATGCGGACCAGGTTGACTGCTTGAAGAATCGTTCTCTTGTCTTGGAATGTTTCAGCCTAGTGAATAAATTCTTAACAGAGTTAATGTTGTACAAAATAGCTTTGAAAGGGCCACTCCACTTAACACAACCAACAGAACTCAATAACATACTGTTAATGCAAACACTAACATCAACAGAAAAGGATTAAAAAAAAAAGAATCCACAACATCACCACGTGCACACACGCTTACACAACTGCTTTTGTGCCGAGTGCGCCACTGACTCGCCGTTAAAAGTGTCTGTTCTGAGACTGTGCTCTAGATCTGGTCGGGGTTCTCTCTGTGCCCTCAGACCACACACACACACACACCATAGCAGAAAGTTGTGACGGTAAACTGTGATGTGATTACATCTTTTTCTAAGATTGTCTTTTGCTTCTTTTCAAACAGTGTGTTTTAAACCATGATGCGGATGAGCAATGTAGAGATGGGAAAGAGCGGAAAGTATGGATGGAGGAGTTTCTTTGTCTGAGACAGGCAGGCAGCCCACACTCCCACACTACATCCAGTAAACCCATATGGATGCTACGGTCACAGTTTACCCACCTCCTCAACTACCACCGCACCACTGTGTTCACCTGACCCTTAATAATAGATACATGTAAGCTTACTGTGCCCATTTAACTGACAAAAGCTAAGAAAAATCTCACGGAACAATTCCTGCACAAAATGACCCAAATCACTTTGAAGTAAAAAAGACGTGCAACATTAATTCTCAGATCCCTTTTCTTAACCACTCTTGGATGACTGGCCCCAGTTAATGAAAGTGCCTCAGTTATGAGGTTAGCGATAAAGATCAGTGTTCACAACAACCAACATTGAAATTGGCTACAATGCTGCATGGGATATCATCATCATCTTTTTACAACATGATAGTTATAAGAGGAGGGGATAGTGGTAAAGTACACCTCCTTCTTTGCCATAAACTCTTAAGCTAAGAGCAAAGTCATATTTCCAGTAAGCTGATCATTACTGATTATCGTCAATATTGCACCTTTTTCCACTTTTCCAGTAGCACTGGTTTTACCCAAGAGCCTAAACAATATATTAATCTCCTTTTTCCCTGACAGGTGTCTGTGACCTCAATTGCATACCCAGGCTTCTCAAAAGCCTCTTCCATAGTTTCTCTTCCTTCATTTTGAACAATGAGAAATTGATAAAATGCTAAACAATCGTCATAATGTTGGTATTGTGTCTTTGTCTCTTAGTAATCCCACACCTAAGAATCTGGAAACCGCTCCAACAGAGTAGGACTTGAATGGATCCGTTCTAATTCGATGGTGAAACCCAGACGGACAGAGTAACATTTTTTTCTGTTCCTTACTCTATTTGTCTCAGCATTTTTTTGTGTATGTGTACGTCAACACATCCTACAGTAGCTGTTGAGGTTAGCAGGTCAGTGGCAGGCGACCACATCTTTAGCAGCGATTCATGTATGGAAAGCAATGTTCCCAATTTTCCATGGAAAGAAGTGAATTTAGAGAGAGTTTTAGGTTGTCTTTTAGGAATAGGAGAGAAGATCTGCTTAGAACAGAGCAGATTCAGATGATCGAATCAAATCATGCCACTGTAGGGTATATTTTACATTTGTGTTTGAAGTAGTTAACGGCGCTCATTCACCGCCATGTAACAATAAATTTGTGTACTGTAGCGGGCAAGCAACTTCACGTACAGTAACCAAAACATCTGCCCAGGACAGCCAATCTAAAGGTATGGTGACAGCTAATTTGTCTTCCTGTTTATAAATACAGTGTCAAATCATTTTTTTTCACATAGATCATATCTTTAGACCTGAGAGGGATGGAGGTTGAAGTGGTGCGAATGAGCTGGAGAGGGTGAATGGCTAAGGATAACAGGGCACTAAGGTCAAAGTGAATCAAATGCATAAAGTAAATAAACATTTTTCAGCCTGTGATATGTTCTGCTCCTTTCAAATACAAAATCATGTATGAATAAGTAAAGGTACCATACCTACAGGACCAATTGTGCACCGCAGTTTCACTCTTGTATGTTTGTGTCTTTGTGTGGATTTCAAAGTCTGCCCGAATATGTGTGACTGAGAGCGATACAGATGAACAGGCTGGGAGAAGGTCTTGGCATGGTTTGGCCTAGTTCAGCCCAGTTGGGACTCAGTTCTGCTGCAGGATCAGGTTTTCCAGCTCATCTGCTGAGCGGAGCAGGAAGGCAGCAGACTCCCGGTACCCAGCGATGAGCTGCCTCACGGCTGTGACCTCTGGGGGGCTGAGCTGAGCCGATGCTCCCCCACCCCCACCTCCCTGACCGTGACTGTTGGCGCTGGAGGAGGAGTTTGGGGCCACTGACTTCATACTCAGATCTGTGGGACCTATGGACAAATCATTGATCATTTCAAGGAAAACATTCAAAACAGGATATGCAGTAGGGAAAATCAAATAGGGGCAGGACGTTTCCTCACCCTGAGAAATTCCTAAGTATGTAATGACTAACCACCCAGCATCACCATGTGTTTTTCCATGTCATGGTATTTTGCACAATGACGTAATGACATTTCTAAGCTAGAATGATAAAAGCTAATCACCATTGGTTTGTGCAGCACCAGTGTTCTGCTGGTTGCTGCTGACTGTCCCATAGCCCCGTAAGTTGTAGTTGAGGCCTCCATTGGTGTAGAGCTGGTCTTGGGCATATGCTGAGCCGGTGATGGAGAAGCCTGATGGGGCCACAGAAGCAGGGTCCCTTGAGCTTGGCTTGTCAACAGAAGCAGGCTCATCCTACAAGAAATTCAATATTTTCAATTTTGGCAGAAAATTTCAGATCTAAGTTGTAAAGTTTGGCACAGTGTTATTGATGCATAGCCATCCTAGCACATTCCCAAATCCCTGCTGAGCAGATTCACAAGCGTTCTCCTGCCAAGTCATTTACCGTCGCTTGGTAGACATCGAGCCGCATCCTCTTGGCAGCATTTCGAGTTTCGCTGTCACAGGCAGCAGCAAGGATGTTTTCAGCCATGGCGGAGGTGAGGTGAGGAGGTGTTGGTCGTATCTGGCAACATGGGTCAGAAGGAGTTTTGCACATTAAGAATATAAAATACTGCGTTATTTTTCCTTTCTCTCTGTGTCACATTTCCTCCTTAGAGCAACTATCTCCTACTAGGTGAGAAGAAGTTTGAGTAGTCAGTGGTTGGGATTTATGAGTGGGTTGGTATGTTGGGAGTCACATAGAGAACATTACAGCCAAGGCCACCTCATACCTCAAAACCGCCCTTCTTCATGCGGCGGCAGGATTTGAGGTAGGTGCGGATGCGCTTGCGGGAGCGCTCCTGGAACTCTGGGAACTGGCGGCTGCAGGACTCGATGATGGCCTGGATCTTCTCCTTGGGCTGCTTGGAGATGGGCACCATGCGATCCAGATTCTCATCCACGAACAGACGCACAAACATCTGACAGAGACAGA
>OOFE01011070.1:0-14340 GCA_900323365.1 Monocentris japonica
ACTCACGCAAAGGTGTGGTTTATTTTACAGGAAGAGATTGGCTTTGTACAAAACATGCCTTGCCAAGACCTGAGAACCAGCGAGCAGACGTCGGATGATTCAAGCAGCCAGCCGAACTGTATGTGTCTACATACAAATCACCATCAAGTGTTAAACATCTGACCTAAAGTAATGACTGAGAGATAAACCAGTAGTTTTAGCTCTCACTTTAAAAAGGCTTGGTGGTTTTGATGTTCCACAACCCTTGTCATTACCTTTAAAGATCAGCATTTAAACACTGATTGCGACAGCTCTCGCTTTAAAGAGCTCTTGCCTCACTTACCTTTCTCTCTGCGAGTTAATTAGGAACAGGATTGTTCAGTGGTGATGAAATCCAGACACAACTCATGTGTAACCACCAGAAGGCTGACTCCCCACCTCCACCAGAGAAGAATGTACCGAGCAGGGGGAGAGATGGGAGACGCTAAACCTGTGGCCCTCAGAGCCCCCTAGACCTGAAAGTCACATTCCACATCGTCTTGCCACCTCGGTAGTTTACCAAACAGGCTGGGGAGCCGTTCTGTGAGTGACAAGGTTTGCACTGTGGGCTGTTGTCATGCACTTACTAACCCTGCTCCTCTTCCCTTCTGCCATTCAAGACATGGCTCACACTATAGCAATACTATGTTAAGAGCCATGCAAATACCAATTTCAGAGACCACATGTAAGAGAGGGATATTTATGGAGAAAACATTTTCAGAGTCACACTGAAAAACGTGTAATTAACTGGTTGACGTCATGGGACCAATCTGGATGGATTGGACAATTGTAGGGTGCTGTAATCTTATAGGCCCATATAGATGTTCATTTCAAAATGAGATATCCACCAATTAAGAGATGTGGCATTACTGGCATCAAAGTAAAACTCTATTGGTTACTATTTAAGACATTTGCTTAAAAATGGCAACATTTTTGATGATATAGTTGATCAGTCGAAATTAATATATAGCTTTTATGAATTAAACCATTGAACTGTTACTTGTTAAATAACAATGTCAGCATTCAGTACTTAAAAATTATTGTAGATGTGGACACTCTATGAAAACGATTTTTCATGTATATTTCTCAATTTAGAGACCAGTTGACCTGAAGCACATTTTTGTCACTCACCTTCAACTCACTCTTTCATTCTTTTTAATACGTTGCTCTCTCATGGTTTGTGTTACTTATCATACAAAAGCAGAACACACAGAAAAAAGGTTCAAATTGGTGAGCATCAAGTACAAAACACATGCAAATACAATTCATCTCACAGTGAGTTACAAGGTTACAAATTGTTGAAAACCGAGACTATACAGGAAAGTGATGATGTCTAACCACCAACCCTCTAAAAATAGAGTGAGAGGCAGTCAGCTAAACGCCAGTGAGCAGTAACAAGAGAGCGCATGCAGGTGTGTCTGCTATTGTATCTGTGAAAATGTGCACGTATGTGTGTATTTGTATGTGCATGCGTTTGTCACAGAGGGAGCCAGACATTGACTCCTCCAGATGCAAATACCTAGGCTACGCTCAGCCTCCGACTCCTCCACTAATAAACTCCAATATTAGTTACAGCCTCTAAACTCAGGAATGTGCCACTTTAACCCTTTCCTGCCGGTACAGGCTGCACTCCGCGCCCCTCCCAGCCCAGGGCCCTCCAGCAGACTCACTCAGGCATGAGATGCTGGCTATGCGTGCATGTACGGGGCATGTCCTACATGAGCAGACACATACAGGACTGCTCGGGAGTGAGGTGGCCTCTATCCCCGCAGGGCCTGAACAGGCAAACACAAGAGCGACTGGGATGGTGTTTCCTGTAAACACCTTAGTGTTACTGTGCAGGTGGCATGCAGCAGTCAGAGCAACACTCCTCAACTGATAGGACATTCTGGTGGGGTGTGTGTGTGTGTCTAAGTGTGTGTGTTTTCAGGTGCATACACTCGTATGCTAACGTGTGGATGTGGGTGTTTGCATGTGTGTACTTGTGTTAGTATCACAAGGGAGAAGACCAGCTTGCTCCATGCAGCTAGGGAAAAGAAAAGAGGTGTTTTGTGGCCCAATAGGGTGAGGGCTGCATCTACGGGAGTGAAAAAAAAGTCAAAATGGAAAGCAACGACCTTTGAGGGAACAGTGGAGTTCTTAATTAGAGTAAACTAGAAACACTGTCCCAAGCTAAGGATTCGGTCTCTCTCACCTTTTCCTATGGCTACACTGTGTGTACTGTAAGAGCAGTGCTTTCTTCTACATACACAGCAACACCCCATCTCTTCTAGTCTTTAATAGTTTGTGGTCATCCAATCACATCGTATTCTGCACCCTACATCATTGTGTCAGCTGAAGAGGAGAGGACCAGTGGTGACTGATGTGATTTATAGCTCCTGAATAGTAAATCATTAGGCTGACATCCTGTTGAAGAGGAATCATAATCCTGTGTTGAGGAACCATATGTCTTACACTATTACTGCTCTGGTATATGACCGCAGGTAGGAGATTAGCACAGATTCTTTGCAGTCAGTTGTGTAAATATGTTTTATGTGTATTTATTTATTTCTCACTGTGTGTGTGAGTAAGGTAAGTGTTCAACTTCGTTTTCAAGTGCTTGTGTGTATGTGTGTGTGTGTGTGTATGTCATATGTCTAGAAGAAACCTACAGTAGCACAGTGGTTTCTGTGTATTCATACCACGTGTGTGTGTGTGTGAGTGTGTGAGATCAGCCCCAGACAGGGGCCCTAGCCTCCTTAATGAGGTCATTAATCCGCAGACGAGTCACGCAGGCAACAGATGCAGCCGCAGACAACTTCTCTCAGGACTGTGCAAGTGGGAGGGAGGCGCTGGGCCTGAGAGGTGGGGGGGATATGTGATAGGTCAACAAAAAAAACAGAGAAATATTATAAAAAATTTGAGATTGGATAATTTTGTCATCCCACAGGTTCTCTATGGAAACATGTCAATATGTCCATGAGATGCACAGATAACAGCAGGAACATGGGGAATTTGATCTGCAAAAGGTCAAACAGAAATTGCGTGTCACTTTTTTGCTGCCTGTTTTCATGAACATGTGTTAACAAGCATGCGTGCATGTCTCGGAGACATGTAAGCATATCACTGCAAAATTGTAAAAGCACGCGTGAAACAAGCAGTATACAAGTGAAACGTCATTTCTGGTTGACATTCTCCAAATCAACTAACTCCACCCTGAGGACAGGCAGTGAAAGGATGCTCCCGGCCCTTTGCACCAGATAAAGTCGCATTATGATTCAGCTTTCACTCCCTCAGAGGTGTCAGGCAATCTGTGGGTTGGTGGCGGTGTGAAGAGGGACTGTGGCAACTTCCACTCCCACACATTCTGACTGAAAATGTGTCATTGGATCTGAAGTAGGTGTGACTATCAAGGCTTTAATTCTGACGGAGGGGTTTATTTCATGTGAACCTAAATGTGACAATACAAACACATTTCCAAGAAATTGAATAACACCTTTTGTAAAGAACTTCAGAGCACCAGTGTGCTAATAATCAGAAGAAAGAAATCGGACTTAGACCATGCACAAAATAATCTGTCTTCCTTGGCTGCCCATTTCATAACTCTCATAACTTTATCTTTGATTATCCCTCATCAATAATAAATGCATATGCCACACATGTGACATAACTTATGACTAGCCACAAGCAGAAACTGGAGGATCTGTGCCAGTAATCCTTGAGCAAGACACTGAATCCCTACCAGCTCCAGGAGTGCTGTTCTGTAACTGACCCTGCTCTTACCTCCCTGTGGAGGGAGACAAGTGAAAAGAGAATTTCCCTACAGGGATCAATAAAGTTTATTGTTGTAGGATTAGTATTAGTACTAGTATTACCATCATTTGGGTAAACAAACAATCACAGTTAAACGTCTGGAGTGCCGTGGAGGAGGATGCATGCTCTAAGGAGCAGAGCGTGCATGTGTGTGTGGCGAGTGGGGCTATTTAGGTGTCAGGTGGATTGAACGAGTCCCTTATAGCAGGCTAGCGGTGTTAAACTGCAGGGCTGCAGCAGGGCAAGCTGCAGGAGCATGACTGATCTATTGAGAGGAGCATCAGTGTGAATGCAGCCGTGGCTCCAATCAATATTGTCTTATTTGTTTGTGTGCGCGCAAGTGTAAAATTGCGTGCTCTCTCTCTCTCTGTTTCAAGTTGTGTAAGTTAGGACCTTGGGCTTAGGGAGCGACGGTGAAGGCCTGAGAGCAACGAGGGGTGGAATGGAGAGATAGTTGGCATTTCGATCCCACAGAGGGTATTTATAGAAGGTTCTCAGCTTCATTCTGAAATAGAAAAGCCTCTTGCTCTTTCCTGGGTGACAATGAGGACATCTCACTTGGTTTGCATTCTCCTGTATAGCATCAGGATCATATTCCTCTGGTTTTCTTCAGTCGCTGTTATTGAGTGGCCTCTCAGGTGGCTCTTGAAGATGATAAGTTTTTGAATGAGGATGCTCAGAGCAGCCAGGGTTGTTGTAGCTGCTGCCTAGTGAAGCTTCAATCGTACACCTGGAACCATGTCCACTCTGCATGGTGAAGGGTCCCTGCCAGGAATGCTGGCATGGATGGCCAAGACTGGCTACAGACAAGCTCAGCTAAACATGCTCTTCAGGTCACTCTTCAACCATAAATTGGATTAACACAAACACACTCTACTATGCAAAATGAATTTGTGCTGCGTAACACCCTTTTGTCTCATTTAACACCAACCCAGTGCTTCAATTAAGTCTTTCCTTATGTAGTCCAATTAAATGAATTATTTGCTTTTGCCTGAGGCCCATGTCTGAGAGAGACTCACTTCTGGTAAGCAACATGAATTCACACGTTCAGGGGTAATTGAAGACATCGGTTCTCAGCCTTTTTAAGGTTGCCGTATAGTTTCATGAGACACAACATTCCAAGGCAAACCTGATTATTGATTATTGATTGATTATTGGTAGTTTTTTTAAGGATATTAGGTAATATAAGTCGTTGGTTGACTTGTGATGGGATAAGTGGAGAAAGATTTTATAGAGTGGATCATCTATAATTTAGTTGTCAAGAGACATATACTAAAATGTTTTGGGTTTTTCCAAAATGGATGAAGAAAAATTTGGAGACTAACTAACAGTTAATAGGAAACAATCACAGCCTAAGTTCATTAGAGTTGCATTTTGAATGCAATTTGAGTATTTTTTGGTTGTAGTTGAGGCTGATATTCTTTATATGTGATCTCAAGGCAAACCTGAGCTCGCTCTATGACGCCACTGTTTAGTTGCCAGATGGATTAGGAACCACTAATTTGAAGGAAAAGATTTTTAATAATAACTGTTCGTACTTTTTATATTAAATGTTTATTGAATTGTACTGAATTTTAAAATAAAAATCTAAAGATGAATAAGCTCTTGGATAATTGCTGTAACAGGATATGGTTGTTATTGCTGCCAGCATACAGAATCTATCCCCTCTGGGAGAATCTAAAATATAGCATACCGCCAGAAGAATAAAATGATGTTGAATATACAGCCTACATACATATAACAAACATTATCAATATTTGT
This sequence comes from Monocentris japonica, assembly GCA_900323365.1. NCBI lineage: Eukaryota > Metazoa > Chordata > Actinopteri > Trachichthyiformes > Monocentridae > Monocentris > Monocentris japonica. The sequence goes on from OOFE01011070.1 coordinate 5,572, forward strand.
GTGCCACACACACTCTCTCTCACTCACACACACACACTCATACAAAGCAGGCCTCTATTCCAATAGAGGTGCTGATGACAGCCCCATGATGAGAGAGGCTCAGAGCTGTAGAGCACATGACAGTCAAAGCTAGCATCCTGTCAGTCAGTCAGTCTGTCAGAGGGATGCCAGGGCTGGGAGATGGCAGTTGGTGAACTCTGGGACAGACATGCTGAAACCTGAACCAGGCCCCCAGGAGAGCAGCCCACAGAGGGAAACAGGTGCCCTGCATCAGGCGCCATTTAGGGCGGGGGGGGGGCAATCACCCCAGTCCTCCTCACTATGTAATGTCACTGTGCTTATGAGCCAACAGTCCCTCAGGGATAGCCATGAGTAGTCAGGACACTGTGTTCTGATCAAATAACGCCATCTTATCAACGCTGTGAACTCTAGTCCCAAGGGGAAGTTGCAGTGTAACACCTCCATTTGAGACTAACCTTTTTAAATGGTGGTAGTCACAGACCACAGTTTCTGCATAAAGACAAAAAAGTAATGGCCTACGCTTCAGCCGTAGCTCACTTTGATAACCAACCGACATTCAAGCAGAAATAACAGCAAACAACAGCCCAGCGGGCCAAAGTAGTCCAACAATGTGCTGTCAGCCCCTCTGCTGTTCTCAGGTCTCTGATGGAGAGGACAGGTCAAAGGTCAGGGCTGGTCACACACAGAGGGAATCTCGCTGACCTGTGCACACATGCCCTCTAACCTCATCCACGTCAAAGTAATACAAACAGCACACAACCTTACTGAAACATTTAGCAGCTTTGAGAGAAGTATTTCTGAGAATGATGAGGAGCATCTATTATTGGCACAGTGGTTTGACCTTGCACCTGTTCTGCGTGGCTTCAAGGAATGGAGGGGAGCTGTTCATGTGAGTGCCTGGATGTGCACCCCCGTGCATGTTTATTTCATGTCTGTGAGTCTTGACGTTGCATTTGTGAGTGTATTGATGTGGGACAGTCCATTTTTACATTTACGTACTTGTATGCTGAAGTGTGTGTGTGTGTGTGTGTGTGTGTGTGTGTGTGTGTGTGTGTATGTGTGTGTATGTGCGCCTGCGTGCGTGTGCGCTTGCATGTGTGGTCTTGTGAGGGATATTTGTGTGTGTACTGTATGTGTGTGGTGCTCCCCCATCGCTAAAGCTTCACCCCCCCACAGTGACAATGCAATCAGACGTCACCACAGGAACCTGATATAATGATCGCTGTGGAGTGTGCTAATTAACACTGAATAGAGCTCATAAGCACAGTCCCTTTGCCAACAAATCAACCGACAGCAGAGCACACAGGCATTTGTCAATGGGCCGAGCAAAGACAGGGTCACACGCTCGGCACAATATCCAACACATACCTACAAAAGCACACTGGCACAGACACACATGCAGCACATTGAGAATGCATTCTCCTTTATTATGAGTATAAACAGCATGACAAGGCGCAGGACTTTGAGGGAATTCTGTCCTTATTCAAGTGCCCTTAGGCTGTTTTCACTCCCTGCTGCAGAAAACAGTATCATTATTTATATCACCATTGCCTGTGAGGGTGTGTGCCTACACTGAGAATGCACAACAGTAGCTGTTAGCAGCTACGTGGGTACACACACATTGGAACACACACTCATACACACCCGCCGGTGTCCTTTGAGATGTCAGCGATCTGCTCACGGTTTGGTGGAGCCATTGTTCAGAAGGGCTCATATTCTTTAACGGGGGGGCCTTTTGTTGTTGTAAACAGCATGAATTTTTAATCCAGCCCAAGATTCTGGGCTGGTAATGAATGTGTCTCGGCAGCCAGCCTCTCTGGGGAGGGAGGCCCCTGGCTCCTGTTGCTAAGTTTCAGCAATGCCTGAGTTCTGGAGGAATCAGACTGTTACGCCCCACCAATCTGACACACACACACATGCATACGGGTGCACAAACACGCACACATATAGACACACTAGCTTAGGCACGCACACATATACGTCAACAAATATACACACAACTATTCCTCACAAAAGAAATTATGTACACACACGCACACAGATTTAAGCATGCATGTGGGCACAAAGGCACGTACCCGAACATACACAAACGCTCGAGCATTCACAGAAAGACGGCAACATTTTTCAATTAACTTCCTCCCTTTCTATTAAGTCTCTTCCTCTAGCCGAGCTGATTTAAGGAGCAGCTCTATGTTTTCCTTTTTCCAGCTTGCTTTTTTCCCCCTCAGAGGATCCATATCTTCGATTCTGCGGCCAGAGGCTGTCACTCATTTTATTAGTCTAAGGCTTGCCGGTTCAATAGTGTCAATTCCAAGCCTTGAACATTGACCTAAATGAGTTCCTCCTCAACACCCAACCCCAAATCAACCACTTCCTCGACATTTTTTTTCCCCCATCAAGCACTTTCAGCATCAGTAGCATGGCGTCCCAGGACTCCTCCCAAACAGCTCACCTTTGACCTCACAAGTCCAGCTGGACCCGTTCTGAGGAAAGAGGAATTTATACATCTGCATGTTTAGGTGAGGGCCAGATCACATATAATGAGATGAGTGCATACCTAGACAAAAACATGCACATACACAGACAATGTCACCCAAACAAGTAAAGTTTGCCATCTCTTAAAATAATTTTATAGTAAAAAGTTAAAGCGCTAGAATGGAATTGGCTCATTTATCCCATACACTTCATCTGACATATTATTTCAGTCTTTCTTCTCTTGTTCTTTGTCTATGGAGAGAAGCAGAAGATGTGTGATCTCTTGTCTGAAAATAGATCTGCTCCCGTTGGAGCCTCCTGTCATAGAGAAACGCTTCAATAAAATGTATACTATATGTCAAAGGGTTAAATCAAAGTGCTGCTTTTTCAAGTAAGAAAGCATTGGAATTCTCCCCCGTCCTCTTTTTTTCTGTCTCCCCCTCCCGAAGCGATTAAATTGCTGATTGATTTTTGTATCTCAGCTCGATTCCCTGCCCCTCGCTCTCCGTCTCCTGCCATTGATCCTCACAAGGCTGCTGACTCCAAAGTCAGAGGACCCATCCTCTCTGGCCTCCGGAAATGAACTTGTTAGATGGGCTCTGCGATTTATTGCTCATGAGGCTGGGGTGTCTCTGAGCGAACGTGTGTAGAGACTGTATGTATGTCTGTGTGTGAGCGAACGCTGCTTTGACAAGGTTCAAAATTTATCGCATGTCTGCATTTCTGTGTTGAGGAGTGCGTGTGCGTGTACATGTGAGAGAGCTTTTCTACAGAGGAGGTAGAATGCTGAATTTATTGCAGCTCATATGAGTGTGTATGTGTGTGTGTTTCTGTGTGTACACACAGATGCTACTCATGTTTGACTATGTCAGATATTACGCCATGCAAGCTGGAGTTGTTTTCTGTATTGACAGATTTTTTATAATTTTGCAGTGCAATAAATCTTAAACTGTACATTAATTACACAGAAACTATAGAATAATTACTGAGAGAAAAACACTGAAGCATGAAGTAGAAAGGATATAGCCGAGGTATAAAGGATTTCCTCCATCAAGCAATTTTTGCAAAAGTGCATTAGAAAAAGTCTATTTTTCCCTTACTTCTCCACCAATATCATACAAGAGTATGACCCATACTGTGACCCAAAGTGTCCTCTTTATCTTTAATACATCATTTACCTGTATGTAGTTCACCGGAAAACTGCAAACAAGATATAGACTCGTTGGTCATCTTGAGCTCTGCAAGGCTGTTTTCTGCTGAGGTAGGATGTTGAAAGAGCTCCTCCCACTATTCCTTGGTGTACTGCTCGCTGATCTGCTCAGTCCACCCGTGTGTGGCGTCAGACACAGCCCTGTCCTCTACTGCAGCCTCCTCTGACATATTGATTGGGCTCTTTTTAAAAGCCCTGTTCTCCCACCGTTATTTACTCCAATAGTAAATCTTTACAATGCCGTAAAAGACTGTTTTACACACTTGGGTTATACAATCTCCCTGCTGCAGCAGCCAGACAGGCCTGTGTCAGGCAACAGGAGGCTATAGGGAAGAGGAAGAGAGGAGAGGAGAGGAGACGAGAGGAGAGGAGAGGAGACGAGAGGAGAGGAGACGAGAGGAGACGAGACAAGAGGAGAGGAGAGGAGAGGAGGTGTGGGCATGGCACCTCATCTCTCCCTAGAGGCAGTGCAATGGCACCAGAAGGGCCCTGGCACTACTTTAAAGGTGCTCTGAGACGCCTGCTCTCCCTCAACTTCTCTCTCCAATGTTCTTTGGCGCTGCTCCATTCTTTTGTTTTAAGCTTTCTCATTTTTTTTCTTTCTCTTGGCCCAGGTGATGTGGTATTTAATTTGATAAAAGAGCCAGCTACTGTTATGAGTTTATAGTTCTGCAGAAACCCTTCTTGCATAACTGACCCAGACCTCCAGTCAAAGCATGAGCTCACATTAATCACATAACTATTGTCCAGTTTCAATCATCAACACAATGGAAATATTTAAGTGATGATAATTTAGCCAAAGCTAAGAGATATAGAAATTATAAAGCAACAACAAACAAGGAGACACACCATGGGACTCTTCAATGATTAGTATCCATTAGGAGAGGTGTGTGCCAGGCAGGAGAAGTCAAGCAGATGCTTTGACTCGTGAATCCTCAGGGGTCACTGCAGCAGGGTAAATCATTCAGCCTGGATATAGCCGAGGTCTTTATTTCATTACAGGAAATATGCTCAGCTTGTTCCCAGTGCCTCTCTTCATTGCCGACCCTCCGCCTTCAGCCCTGGCCTGGCCGAGTGTTGCTATGGTCCACATGGCCAAGTCACGCCAGAGGTAATAATTACTTAATTTAGGAGCGGGGAGGCGGGCCATGCGTGGCGTTTATTGGTGTTGATGCCGAGCAGACTTCAAAAAGCCACTAAGCCCATAATTTATCTCTCTCCAAGGACCCTGGGTGTTTCAGGAACAGAGCAAGGAAGACATATAGAGAGTAAATGAGTGTGAGAGTGGAAGAGAGAGAGTATGTGTGTGTGTCTTTTGATGGGTGTTTAATACTGCTTGGCTGTTGACTTTGGTGTACTTATTCTTTGATGTCAGTAACATGATCATCAAGGGCCTGTCCCCCAACCCCCCTGCAGTAGTTTTGCACAAGCAGCCATGCATTCCCCCCTCAAAAACTCATATCCAAGTTGAACTTGGCTATCTGCATCATCTGCCGCTGGTAGCGCTCACATGGGATACGCTAGCTGAAAGTGTAGACTCGAAAAAAGATCATTTGGAATAAACAATGAATAATTCAACAGAGCGGTTAAATAAGTAATAGTGTGATATCTATTTCTTTGGTGGCGCTATTGCCTTGCTTTACTTATTAATGGGCTTAATAGACACCCTGTCTTGCCAGGAAGAGCTAAAAGTCTAAAAGTCTACGGAGAGCCTCTTGAACTGAGTCCTGGAGGGAAAGAGAAAGTTACGGCTTTGTTTATCTTGTCTATCTCTTCATATGCCTTTTTGTCCCTTTCTGTGAAGTGGCGAGACACAGGGCGCAGTCTAGACGCTTTATTTTGTGGGGGATACGTGGGGGATAGGGTCAAGGAGTGACATGAGCCAGCTGTGGAATCCCGATCATAGCCTCTCCCCAAACTCTACCCCGGCTGCATACACACACACACACATATTCCCTCCCTAGGTCTCCTGTAATAGCCATGAGATGCTCCAAAAATACACGCCCCAACCCCATCCAGAGGAGGATATCCACCCCTCTCTAGGGAGATAGAATGTCTCTCTCCATATCTGGCAACCATGACCGCAAATTAAGCGAGTGCTCCTGTGAAATATTCCCTTCGTGTGGCTCTGGGTTTAAAATCGCTCAAAAGGATACAGAAACTCCACAGACTAGAGAAGAGCATATGTGTGCACTGTTGAACATCAATACACAATTAAGTGAAACAACAGCCTTCACAAGCCCTCTCTAACTAGAGAGCGTACTGTCTCTGAGCCACCCAGCTTTGACTCTCTAAGTGGGGATAAGAACACTGGGATGAATCCAACTCACCATACAGTCCACCTCTGAGCTGAGCAGATCTCAGGCAAATGCTATTAGTATAGGACTTTGGTTCATCCATGTGGCGCACAGCATTTACAGATGAATGTGTTTGTACTCAAAAGACTTTAACTCTTACTGATCTTTAAGATTAAGAGCAAAAATTTGAATGGTTCACCAGAATTTAAACAATTATCTAATGAACTAATTGAAAAGTGAATTGTTCAAAGTGGACAATGACCACAAAAGCGCACACAGATTCTACCATTAGCACATGGGCTAATTTGATCCCCTTCCTGTAATTCTCGGGTTCATAAAGGTGGAAGGATGCAGGTGGCAGTGAATTAAGGTGGGTGGGATGAGGAGCTGTTGTTCAAGTGTTGACACCTTCTAACATGTTGACAAATGTGTGCTTTAGTGGCCAGTCAACAACTTGCTAATATATGGTATTTTCTGGTGCTGGGGATGGCTGGGGCAGTAGAGGCAGTGTGGAGCAGAGCAGAGTGTAAGCGCTTTAGCAGATAGATAGACGAGAACACGCCGTCATTCTGAAACATGGCTGGCTGCAGCCAGAGGCTGTAAATCTAACAGTGCCGGCATTTCAGCACTGGCTACAGTGTGACCAGGCACCTGCACATATTCTGCAGTCTGCAATGTAGACTGCAACACTGCATTGTGCTGTGGAAACACACACAGACTAGAGCTGGTTTCCACCATATTACTGACCCACTCACTCTGCACACCTCCGAGTGAGTCCACAGTGCGTGTGGACAGTATGCAAACGTGTGTGTGTGTGTGTGTGCGCGCGCGCATGTGTTTGTGCAAGTGTATACCTGCATGTGCATGTGTGTATATGCATGTGCATGTGCATACATGCATGAACTCACACGTGTGTGTGTGTGTGTGTGTGTTGGTTTGTTTACATACATGACAGTACATATAGAAAGGGACACATACACATCGCACACACGTGTGCAAGCATACACACACACACACACAAATCTCCACCCTGCTGAGAGAGGATAAGAAAACATAACGAGGCCAGCCCCCTCTGGCCTGTGGTTGCTGAGAGAGGATGACTCTTGCCTCCCATTTCCCCTGGTCCACAGGAGGCCCATCTCCGCACAGCCACTGACCCATCTGTCCCTCATGGCTAACTGGGCTCCTGTGTATTCACCACAGCAGAGCAACACTGAGGAGAAGGAGGGGCTAGGGGCCTGCAACATCTGGGAACCATCAAACCAAAAGAGCCTTAGATCCTGAGATTCCAGTCTCCGACCCCTCTCCTCTCCTCTCCTCTCCTCCCCCCTCGCCTCTACACAACCCCTCCACCACCACCTTTTCTCCCCATCTGTCTCCCTCCCTCTCTACTCTCCTCCTCCTCCATTTCCTCTCCTCCCCTCGTCGCGGCTGCCCATCATTTCCATGTCTCTTCGGCAGTGGGCCTAATCCAAACAGATTGTCTAACTGCTTCAAAAACATACTCCCTTTCTCAGACCCCTCTGCCCCCCCCTCCTGTGTTCATCTCAGGGAACAGACACTCTCTTTCATGGTGGAGGAGGTGCTGGTGTCAGTCTGGCCTGGGTTAGCAGGTTACTGCGGCGCAGAACCGTTTCAGGAGGAATGAGCTAGCCAGCCCCCAAAGCACTTTGGCAGATCCACATTTAATTCTCAGTCTTGACACATTACACGCTATCTACCCCCCTTTCTCTGCCTCCCCACCAGGTCTGTGCAGGAATGGCCACAGCTGGCCACATAGACACACTGTGTGTGGGGCTCAGAGCCCATTGTCCCAGGCACATTGTCCAGCCCTGCCACCCTATCCTAGGGCCAGGGCTGGGCTAGGGAGAGCCTTGGGGGGACCCAGTAGGGGGTGAGGGAGCGGGGAGGTATCCCAGGAGACCACCAGGCCTCCCACTGTGTAGCCTGCCTATATCAGAGGCTTTCCCTCCTATTGCCTACTGAAGTCCTGCATATTGTGTTTTGTTTAGAAGGAAGCTCCGTCCCTATTTTCCATAATTGAATTAAAAGGATTAACATGGTCCCAGTGTTGCTCACATCTGTGTTCTCTATGATTCCGCCTCCCTCCTTGTGTCTTGGATTCTCAAGGGGGGGGGGCTGGGGATTTGTGTCGTTTCTCGGAAAAAGAATTGCCTGGGAAGTAAATGCAAGATGTTACATAACATAAGCCCATTTTAAAAAGTACACAAAAGCAAAATGCAGAATAAAAAAATAATAAGATTGTACATTATTACGTTAATCCATTACTCTATTCTATTAAATTCTACAAGTGCAAACTGTAGGTTCATTATAACAGGGCCATTCAAATGTAATAATACAATTCTAAGCCAAATAAAGTGTGAGGTGAAGCTGCAAAACTCCAGCAAAACTTGCAGGCGGTTTCTCTGTGTTGATTTTAGCCTATTAGTGAAGCTGCTGTCCCAGTTGGATTGTGACTGGGGGTCAGGACAGCGGTGGCCTGCAGATCAGAGGCTGGATTAATTGTTGACACTCTCCCAGTCCAAACAGAACCCTCACTACCCCCATTACAGACACACACACACACACACACACATACACACACACACACACACACACACACCTCAGGATTTAGAAATAGAGGGGGTATGAAGAAGAAGACGAGAATGAACAAATTAAATTCCAAAGAAAAAAAAAGAGGAAGGGGTTAATAAAACAATTGCACAATTTAACAGCACTATCATTTAATGGATTTTGTTTTTAATT
>OOFE01011071.1:9148-24874 GCA_900323365.1 Monocentris japonica
TTCTCTGAAATGCATGTTTGGAATAATGTGGCCTATTGTGTGTATGAGTGAGACAAAGAGAGAGAGAGAGAGAGAGAGAGAGAGAGAGAGAGAGAGGCCACCTGCTTCTTCTCAGAGGTAGTTCTCAATTACTAGCTGATTGCACCTAGGAGGAACACAGCATTCACAGAGCAGTGTGCGAGCATGCACACACAACACATCATTCTATGGACCATGAAAACAAGTCCTGGCCACGGGGCCTGAAAGGATTCTTAACAATGAAGCAGCGTCCCATTCTAGCTCCTATAATGAGCATTTACATTGAGCGCAGCCACCCTTGACGCCTCAGCACTCCCTGCCTTCTCTCCAAGAGAAGAAACAGGAGGACACAATATCATCTTAGCCTTTGTTCCACAACCTAAATCACCCCGAGACAAGAGAAGCTGTGTTAACTTCACTCACTCAAGTTCTCTTTATGCTTTGCCCTTAATCCTGCTGGCCTGTTACTGAACTGTTATTGCACCTTTTCGATGCTCATTTACTGAATTCTGACTTGACTTTGACCAAATATGTGATATTTTTGTTATTCATACCATATTTTCTATGTATTCAATACAAACGTAGGAACTGTGCACATATGGCTAGATCCTCTGATCTACAAATGCGGCAACAATCACTGCCAAGGGCTATCATGGTCATCAACTCCATTTGCAAAACTTCTTCATTAGGTCGTGGCTTCAGAGAGCAGAGCAGTAGGGTGGCGTAATGTGTCGAGAGACCACCCTACAACCAGGGAAGGTGGTTTCAAGCCCCCATGACGGCAAGCATCAAGCCTTCTGAAAGTGTGCTTGAACTGAAGCAAGTAAAAAGAGAATTTCCCTATGGCAATAATAAAGCATCACATTATGACTAATATCATTTCTGGTCTGAACTGACCTGAGCCAATCGTCTCAGGAGTAACTCTGCAGAGGGACGGGACCAGTCCAGAAAGATCTCTGGTACCAGGGTGACAGTCATCTCCAGCACACGAAGCAGGCTGACTGACAGGTCAAAACACGTTGCACACACCTAGGGCAGAGATTGGTTTTGCATAACAAATCATTGGACCGGCTAACTTGACGTGAAAAGGCAGGCCTAAGCACACAATTAAGGCAAGCACTGAAAGGTTGATGAGTAAACAGCTCATTAAGGTGATATGGAACCAGCACAGTTTAATCTCATGGGCTGGAGGTACTGTGCAAAATCAATACATGAAAAGCTTAATGGACAGGGAAGGGATTTTTACTCTCCTTCCTCAACTTTTTTTTTTTAATCATCAATTTCCCAGTGACCCAAATTAAGTGAGCTAATGAGGGAAACGACCAAAAGACTATATGGAGATAAGGAAAATTATTTTCTACCATGTAGCTGATGCAGAACTTACTAAACATCACAGTCATTGCTAACAAGCACTTCGTATCTCCTCCCTATCCTGAACAGTTTTTCATATGTTGATTTCAGGACGCATCATGCGGCTGGGACTTTTGGTTCCAGCATCATTCCATTCACAGGAACTCTGATCTGTTCATATGATGTATGATTATAAAAGGTTTGTCTGGCTATACAGCAGGCCAACAGTTTCGCTATTGACATTACCAGACATTTTCTTACCTACACTAGGCGTACCTAAACTTAACCTCTGACCCAAATGAGATATTTAGTTTCCTGTCCTCAGCCCCAGGTTTGTTAATTAAAGCATACTGCTATTCATAAGTCAGATATCCACCAGAATAGGCACATGGCCCATTTTGGGTCCTGACCGACAGTTTAAGCTAAACCACAGCTGAAACACATACCTTCAGCTGGCGTGTGTCCACAAAATTTCTCTCTGGACGCTCCGCAGCCTGCTGTATCTGGTAGAGGAAATGGACATCAAAAGGTAGAGGATGGGAGGGAGAGGAGGGAAAAGGTGGTTGAATGGAAAGGGAGTAGGGAAGGGGTGGTGAGGGACAGAAACAATATATATATATACTTTCTAATAATTTATGTATAACTGACACCACAGTAGCCTACAGTGCAAAAACTGTATTTTTAACTTTGTAACTTTCCACTTGATAATTGCATCATAGCAAGTTGCCTATGTTCAATAGCATGAATGTCATTTGTTTAATAGTACACTTCTGATGTCCTGAAATAAAACTACTGCAAAATAATAGTTCTACTCTGAAACATAGCTTGAGGTGAGATAAATACTGAGGGCTTTTTAAACCCTGTCCATTAGCTGGTTGAATAGCTCTCTGGAACTCCCTTGCTGCTGACTAATTCTCAGTCTGTTCAACCTTCCTGCAGAGCTGAAAGCAAACAGTCAGAAAGCAGTCAGCCTGACTACCAACTCGTCCATCAGCCAAAATGAAACTGCCAACCAGGCACAAACAGTTTCATTTTGATTATTTTTCCCCCTGACAAAGAAATGTTGTTTTGGGCACGAGTCAATATTCATGTAAATTAAACATTGGGCTCCTGGGGATTTTCTGGACCCATTGTGCCAGTCAGCCATCTGCCATCTGGCAACACGCTTGTTAAATACACGAGACTTACAAAGCTGGATTTGAAAAGTCACATTTCGGGCCAGACAGGTGCAGATTGTCCTGTAGTGTGAATGGGCTTAAGACTGAGACTTTGGTACTTTGGAAGATGGCTAGACAAATTGCTCGTGCTGAAATCACTCCCTCACTTTCGCATTTCTTCCTGTTACACATCTCAGTGGTTACCTCTTGGATCATGCCAATGAACTCGGAGAAGGCCCAGTTGAGTTGGTTGAGGACACTGTTGAGGAAGGAGGCGGCCATATCTTTGTCCATACTCAGCAGTTCTGCCATGTGTCTCTGGAGCAGCAATGACGGACAGGGTTCTAAACCAATCAGATGAGGGTATACAGGTCAGTGAACAGTTGGAGGAGAGGATACTGGCTAGTGAATGTCTTTGTCCTGACTGAGCAGCTCCACCATAGACGGGGGCCTTAAACCAAATAAAGGACTAGGTACTGGGCAAAATCCAATTAGAGGAGAGGATACTAGTTGGGGATGAACCAAGGAAATAATCTCAGAAGCTAGATGGAAGAATGATGAGTGGATCACATTTTCACAGGATGTTGCAGAGGCATGGGGGGGGACCTATGCACAGTGGCATGTTGTACCACTTTCGAATGAAAAAGAGAGACCAGAGAGTTGAGAAAGGTCAGCAACCACGTGTCATACCTAGACAACATTGTCAACAAAACATTAGGCATGCTAAGGATGCCACATATCTATTTTGGCAGTGTCAATTGCAGTACCAAAGAGGGCTTATCAAAGGTATTGTCGTAGAAAAGTAAGGATTTGTGTACCTGACCTGTGCAATACTGTACATTTTTGCAAACAGTGAAGGAAATGCATTTGTCAAATAAATAATTGCATATACATGATCAGCCCAAGAAATGGTTAAATTTTTATTGTAGAACAATTCAAAAGTGGCTTTTGGGCATCCTGGTGGCTTAGTGGTCTAAAGAGCATACCACGTAACCACCATGTCCTGGGTTTGAATCGAGCCAGGGACCTGTGTTGCATGTCATCCCTGCTATCTTTCCTGTCTCTCTCTACTGTTGACTATGGCTTTAGTTTGTCTGAAATGTTTGTCTGTAAAATATCTGTCCACTATGACCTCCCAGAAACGTTGTGTTTCTGTGTTTTTTATTAATTCAAAGAGCCTATTTATTTGCATCAATGAAACTGAGGGCACCTTATTCATATCTCATTTTTTGCCCCCAAAGTATGCATACAATTGTTGAATGGATGAAACAGTTGAATGGAAATATAAAGAGTATCATAATACCATATGGAGTTAAAATCAGGGACAAGACTAAATAAGCTCCAGAGTTTGGAGTCAAAGGGAGATGGAAAAGTAGGAGGATACTGGAGGTGAAACCATGCCAAGGGGAAGTGAGATGAGACAAGGGAGGGCAAGGTGAGAGGAGATAAAGGAGATTTTTTTTTTTTTTTTTTAAAATGGGGAAGAAGAGAAGAGTTTTGTGCAGAAAAGGTTAAGAAAGGAGAGGAGAGTAGAGTAGAGTGGAACAGGATAGAAGATGATGGGGAGGAAAGAAAGGAGAAGCAAAGAAAAAAATATGATTAGGTAAGAGCAGTGATGGGCGGTAACGCATTACTCAGTAATATTATTACTTTCCTCAGTAAAAATTTCAGTAATACTATTACAGTTACCAATCAGAGAAATAAATCGTTACAACATTACTTTTGTTATCACACCTTCATTTAACTTTATCTCCAACCCCAGATTTATTTTCGTCATATGCGCTGTGCATGTCACACACTTGGATTAAAAATGGATATGTTTACATTCAGCGGCTGCAAGTATTCCCATTACTTTGATTTTGTCAAGAAGAAAGACACGCAGTATTTGGTTATCAGTCACGGAGGCGCACAGGTGAGGTATTTTGAAAGTAAGAGCAAACAATCTCCTTTTTTATTTGTGGGGAATAACAGAAAAGTAATGTAATGAGTGGTGTAACAAATTACTTCTCAAGGAGTAATAAGCATGCGAGAAGTAAAGTAATATTTCTTTTAAAATGAGTAACGGGTAAAGAGGAATACATTACATTTAACAAGTAACGAGCCCAACACTGGGTAGGGATGCAGTGATAGAGGATATAACAACACAAACCCATTAGTCTCAATAAAACTGAGCAGAGAACCAATCCTATCAGCCCTAAAGAGACATAGCTTTAACTTTTGCCTGTAATTATGGGCTGCTGAGACGATACTTTTCCCCGCTATAGAGTCCACAGGGATTCTATTGGGAGATATTACTGCAACCAGAGAGACAGCTGGACGTCAGAGGACAAGAGAGAGAGAAAAATGAAAAAAAGAGAAGGAAGCAGCAGCAAGAGGAGGAGGTGAGGACAGGAAAGGAAAGCAAAAAAGGAAAGAAAGGGATTACAGAAGAGAGGAATGAAGAAGAGAGTGAAATGAGAGAGGAAAGAAAGGAACACATAGGGGAGGAAGAGGATGAAAAGAAGGAAGAAATATTGAGGCGTATGGAAGACGAGAGCGAATGCTTTCCAGTGCTAGAGTCCCCTCTGGGAGAAGTAATGGCCACTTGACTGTGGTGTCAAGTGTTGATTAAGTCTAATAATCTCCATGATGTCTTCCTCATTTCTCCTTTCTGCCCTCCCTTTCTCCTGGATCCCAATAGGATAAAATGACTCCCTCCGCTTGGAAGTATGGGAATACCAGAGACTGTTCATTAACCTAGAGATACAAACAGAGGTAGGGCAAGGCAGGAAGAAAGCTGGTAATATGGTAAACACTTGTCCACTGTCTGTAGATTCCTATCCAAACCACATATTTTTAAATTGTGGATGAACCAAACCTACACATTTCTTAGTCAGCCATTATTTATGTTGACTTTTACATACTTGGCTGTCAAAAGACAATAAAATGGTAAGAACTGAGCTTCAAGTATAAAGAGAGAATGGTAACAATGTTGAGGAGTTAGCTGTATCCTGCAAGTAGCAAGAGGAGTCAGAATCTATAACAGATCCAAGTACCAGGAACTATAGTGGTGGTTCACAAGCAGATGGTGCGAGATGCTTACACTAGACATTACAAGGTGCATCTAATTACTGATTGGTTCAAAACGTCAAGTATGTAGCCCTTTGAGACTATAACCGTGGTTAAGGGCTAGACAAATAAATGTGATTTCATTTTTTTATTTTTAGATTTGATCACTTTGTATCTCTGCATTTAATCTTTCATTATTAGTTTTAATCTTTTACCTTTCTCCACTTTGTATCTAATACTACCCTGACCCTTCCTCTTAGCACATGTTTATATTGGTTATATCTGTTATTGCACTTTTACTTTAGCAGTGGTTATGCTCTTAGAAACTTGTTTGGGGAGGAGATGCACTTACTCATGACTGTAATGTAAATGTGTTAATGGGGCATAATATAATATCAGCAGAGTTGCACCAACGCTACCTGGCTTTGTCGTTTAATTCCCACTGGGCTCATCCACACTGAAAATGTTTGCACTTACTATTACTGATTTACAATAAGGCTAAAATAAAGCATCAACAAAACAGTGACAACACAAAGGGAGGGTGAATAACTTACTTTGGAAACTAGCAATTGACAAATCCCCTGAAATGCATGCAAATGAGAAGGCACACAAATTATAGTCAATTATCATGCAGGAGAGACCAGAGAGCAGAAAACCACGATGGAATGGAGAGAGAGAACAGAAAAGCACAAAATACTTCAAATCAAAACAAAGAGGAGAAATAAATGACAGAGCATGCTCAAAATAAAATAAGAAATTCACTTCAGGCTTCAAACACATACGGTAACACATCACATTGTAACATACGACCCAAGGATTCTTTCGCAAAAATGAGATGCATGACCGGGGATATGATTTTACACAACACTCATTCACTTCTAATGTGACATTAAAATTGAGATGAAAAGATGAATTACTTTGAAGTATGAAGTACAACAATGTGCTATTGAATAATGGGTGTAGATGCTGAAAATGTTGAGATATGGGCTGTGTCTGCCTGTGATTTCACTTCATCTGTAGCTAATTAAAGTTAGTGTGAATGTGTGTGTGTGTATGTGTGTGTGTGTGTGTACATGCCCTATATTTAGATTTCCATGTCTCTCCTGTTGGTCTTCCTCCCTGCCACCAGCAAAAGCAAATATGACAACCTCACTGACTAACTGTTTGAGAAGGAATATCATTCAGATTTTTCCATAGAAAAAATCCCCCCCTTCCCTCTCATGCATATGAGCTGACACACACACAATCACACATCCAGATACATACACACACACATAATAATAATGGAAGCAGGAAATCCAACAGAGATGTAGTAAAAATAGCCCCGATGTAGACAGCCAGTCATGGCCTGAAGTTATTTATGGAAATTAATGAAAGAAAACAAGGAAACTAGCCTGAACCAAGCGCACACACACAAAAGTGAGAGATGCAGAGAAATAGAAAGAGTGAGACAGAAAGAGAGACAGAGAAAGTGCTCATGAGACAGTGAGAATGGGACAAAGGAGTGAGAAAGAGCATCAAAGGGAAAGAAAGAGAGAAACATTTATTCATTTTCTCTGCCCACTTAATAATTTTCAGAGTTGTGGAAGACTGGAGCCTAACCCAGCATATGACGTGTAGAAGGCATGGAGAAACGCTGAAAAGGGTTGCCAGTCCATCGCAGGGCTAACACAGAGTCCCCACTCGACCTGACTTGCATATCTTTGGAATGTGCGAGGAAGCGAAAGCACTGGGTGAAAACCCACACAAACACAGGGAGACCATGCAAACTCCACACAGAAAACCCAGGTCCTTCTTGCTGTGAGGTGACAGTGTTAACACTGAGTCACAGCACTGCCCTGATACAGCCAGAGAGAAACAAAGGGAAAGAAAGAGAGAGAGGAACAGAGGCAGAGGCAGAGAGGCACCTACTCTGTAGACTAGGGAGGTTGGCGTCCTCAGGTTTGGTTTTCAGCAGGTGAGGCAGACGGGTATATCTGTAGCCAAACCCACAGCCCTGGAAGACAACGCATGAAGGATAGACTGCTGTTATATGCAGGACTTTATATCCCAAAGCATTAAATGATAATGAGATGTTCAAAAGTGTGTGTGTGTGTGTGTGTACATATATATATGGTATCTATGCTCACCCTCCAGAGTCTGACCAGTATCCAGTTGGTCTGAGCCCAGGGTCTCTGTTCATACGGAGCCAACAGATTCCTCATCATGGCAACACGTCTGAAACGCACAAATGTACATCAGCCGAAATCCCGATCGGCATTCCATCACTGCCCACAAGGAAGTTCAATCCATCACCCATTTCCTGCTTTTGAATTTTATTATTCCTTTTTCTGCCGCACTGAGAAAAATGTGAACTGCTGTGCATAGGGAAGTCATTATATTTGGTTGCTTGTCATCATGGTGGTTTGCATTTTGACACAAAAAAAAAAACACAGTCCAAAAGAAGATGAGGCTGTTTTCTCAGCATTTTCTTACAACATCTGTCTATATGATGTCTAGGCTAACTATTTTCCACACAGACTCAGCATTTTCTTTGTCCAATAAACATTGTATTTTTCTTATTATTTTTCACTGCACTCACACCCACTTGTTAATGTACAAATAAATACTTCTGACTGCTGGGGGTTTGAATACTAACCCATGCTGTGCTTTCACAACCCTGAGCCAGAATTTATCAAGCCTCAAAAAGAGAGGAGTGCTGTGTTTGAATTAGACCCAACCAGATGTCTGTCTCTTGTACAGAAAGACAAACACACTCTTTCTCTGGGAGGCTTGCTAAATTATGGCACTTAACATTACTGTCACCATTGATCACAGAGCATAAACATTAACTAATGAGAGAATAGCCTGATAATAATATCCTATGAGAAGACCCTGTCTGTCATTCTAACCAATGAATGATAAGCCTCAGTTTTGGTCCATCCAATCAGAGAGAGACCCTAAATGCTAATTAATATTATCCTGACCAATGAGCAGAGGAAACCAAGGACTCACTGTTCCTCCGGAATCCTCTCCACCGCCCTGAGGGATTGTGGGTAGCAGACATAGCTGGCCAGAGCCTGCATCAGAGAGTCTTTGATATCTGAACAAGAAAGAAGAAAGAGAAAAACAGATAAAGGCAGGAAAAGAATGAGACGAGAGAGATGGAGACAGATATGAGACAAAAATCTTTCTATAGAAGATGAGCTTTCAATAGAGAGAATGTTGCACTTGGTTGCATCCATAGATTTACAACATCTTTAAGGTAGAACCTCTGCTCCTTTTGTTTGAGCACAAGCTCTCCCTCCACAAAAATTGGAAAAATATTTGAAAATGATTTCCAATATTTGAATTAATAGAGCTGTGCTTGATTTAACTTATCAGTATAGAGTATAGAGAGACAGACAAAGAGAAAGGCAGAAAATGGATATATAGACAAAAGACATAAGAAACGAAGAGAAAGCCAGAGAGTGAAAGAGAAAGGAGAGTCTAGGAAAAGGAAAGAACAAGTGTGTGTGTGTGTTTCACCTGTCCCGACAATGCGAGGGTCTGCAAAGTGCTTAGCAAGGATAGCAGCTAGTTGAGTCAGGGTTTCTTCGTAGCCTGAAGGAATAAAAAAAAGAATGAGTTAGGTTACTGTGGCAGATTTGGTCGTGGTTGAGATGTGGGCTGGATGCAGGAGAGAATCAGGCTAGTGGGCTGGTTCTCCCTGCACTGGCTTCATGCAGGAGAGAATCAAGCTAGTGGGCTGGTTCTCCTTGCACTGGCTTGCCAGCCAGTGAACTCTTGTTACTTGTTTGTTCATATTTAGTTAAGAAGTTTGAGATACTGTTTGTTGATTATATTTAGGAATTTTGCTCGCCATATCCTATTGTAGTTTAATTTGTTATTCACCAAGCCACAGTCCACAACCACGGAGGATGAGAGGTGCACCCCTCATCACAGAGAGACACACTCCTTTCCTTCACACTCTCCACCCCACTTCACACTTTTCAAAATGTGTATAAGACAGAGACAGGCTGAAAACACTGTGATACACTCACATTTCCGGCTGGCTGTCTGATTGGTCAGTTAGTAAACTAGTACTGCCTTGTAATTTTTCCAGGTAAATTTAAGGAACAGCCTATATAGCAAGGTGCCAAGTCTCCAATTGCCCCAGTAGAGCTGCTCAGTGGCCAAGAGTAGACTGATCCCAATAACCAGTCCCCTTACCTGGTAGTTCTTCCATACTGTTTGCAGGGCTGAAGTAGTTCTTGAGGGCGCTGTAGGCATTCATGGCTACATTGAGGTAGAACTCTGGAGCAAAGGCAAACAATGAACCAGTGTTGTCAGCATGCTCAATGGTCCGGATACACACACGGAGCAGCCAGTACACATCCAACATCTTCTCCTAGAAAGACAAATAGGTAGGTAGACATAGAGAGTGAGAGAGAAAGACAGCAAGAAAGAAAAGAGCACAAGAGAACATGAGACTGACTGAGAAACAGATTTCAAGTGTCAAGTCTTAATAATTCAACACATACAGATAAGGAAACAATTACACATATAAGAGCGCACATGCACACAGACACACACATACATGCAGACATACATTAAGAGGTTACATCACCTTGGAGTAGATGGTGGCATTGATCCAGGCCAGTCTCCTACTGAGGTGGTTGAGCTTCTCAGCAAAAACCGTCTGGCTCTTCTGGAGCTCCTCCAGAATGTCTGGTCTCTGAAGGTGTCAAAACAGTGTAAAGATAATCCAAGTGGTATAAGGCAACAGTGTAGCCTTATGGAAGAGATGTTCAACATAACAAAATCTCCTCAGTGTCCCTCTCTTTTTAATTCCCGAATCCTTTCTACCTTTCTTCCTTCCATTCAGTCATCGATCATGGCAAGTACTTATTAATAGTATTGTACCGAACAACAGATACTTTTACTGATAATGAGTAATGCTGAACTGCCTTTGAGGAAGGCCCTTAGAGAAACCCTCAGGAAAGAAAATGATAATAAAAGAAAATAATACTGATCGTACTCTTGAAGGGCATCGGGCTATCTTCTCCTCTGTGTCCTTCAGCGCCACAGCATACTCATGGACATCATCTGACACCACCACCATCTGGAAGGAGAAAGAGACATGGATCGTCGTGTTCCGGCACATTTTCCATTTTGAAACATTTTGAAGATTCTTGTTGGCGTTTGGTTTGAATGCTGGTGGTGCCTGGGCATATCGTTATCTGCAACTACTACTACAAGTAATATTACAATATGTGAAATGACTGTGAGTCTAGCGAGGCAAAAAATGCTTTATGTGCCAAGACTGAACATTATGTTTTATATTCTTGGCTTTACTGCACAATTTGCAATTGTGCAGAGTAACCATTTCATTCTTTCATTCACTGTTCCTATACAGTATATATGAGGTTGTTTTTTGCTTGTTGCAAGTATTAACTGGAATGTTTAACAAAAATGCACAAATGTCATCAAGATAAATTCTCTATTTTGTAGCTCTGTTCATCACCAGGCCTCTGTATGGTACCATAGACATTATTCATATGGGTCTTTCGGATGGATAACAGGCTGAAACAACGGTTTTGTACCAATAAATACACATGGATCAATTACTAGCAGAAAGTTGTTTTTCTGGGTAGAAAAGCACTAAATTGAATCAGTTATCCACACACAATGACACAAAGCTTGTCTATTCAAGCTGTCAGAATGCCCCATTAAACACAATATACCTAGCCTATAGACTGAACAGGAACAAAAATCTATATTTTTGTCTAACCCAATATTGTATATGTTTTTCCCCTTTCCAGTTTATTGATCTACGCATTATACTTAGCAGGATCCATTTGAAACAGCTCATCACAACAGTAAGCCAACAAGGTGAGCAATCAAATGGAGACAATGTATTGTCTGTACAAAAACATATTTAGTTAAAACATCAATCTGTGTTTGCAAAAAGAAAAAAGAAAGAAAGAAAAAAAAAAGAGCCAGCAACATTGCACCACATAGTGTTGTGGATACAAGTTTGGACCTAGGAAGGCTATGTTGCTTTCCGCACTTGCTGAGTGTGTCTTTATATTAGAGAGAGAAGATGGCAATAACAGAGGTCAAGAGGCCTGGCCCTCACAAAGGACAATTTCTGTTTCAGCAGTAGCAGACCAGAAATTGGGAGGATTACTTAAGAGATGAGAAGGAAAACAAGACAGATGAAACAATAATAGAAGCACATACACTAACAGCAGGGATACAATGAGGACAACAAAAAGGCAGGAAAAACAACAGAAAAACAGTAATTTCTCCTGTTAGGAATGAATGGGAGCTATTTCTCCTAAACACTGAAAAGTAAAACTGAGAAATCACATCCCCAGAAAGATAGACAGACATTCCAACATTAGTACATACATATACATACTGACATGCACCCACACACCTGTGTATACACACTCAGCTCTAGCTTTACTATAAGCATGGCACATCTCACTGTGACAGAAGAGAAAATATAAAACCAGGGGAAAGCCCTAATAGTGAAAAACAACCCACAAACAATTGACGCTTCACTCCTGTCATATATGTCTACAAACCCGGGTTACAATAAGGTTGCAATGGGATAGACGTTAAACCCTAATGACAAACATAGAGCAATATTAGAGATCTGAAATTCGATAACCAGATTGAACTCCCAGTGAACAAGGGAATTTATGAAGGTATTTTAGCAGCAAACCACTAAAAGCAGCAGCAAAGGTTTTAAATGGTGCTGATTGACGACATCACATCACCCTATTTCTGGCATCACTTCACTGGCTATCTGTTAGCTTTAGAGTTTACTTTCAAATTTAAAAAGATAGGCATCAAAGCACCTACTCTTTTAGAATGCCTAGGCATGGAAGATGGAATGCAGCTCTCTACCAGCACAACTCCCCCACAGTTCAATACTCTACTGTAAAAATGAGAATGGGGTGTTTTAGAATAAGTTGTCATAGAATAAACCAGTGGTGTCCAATCATGTGCCATGGATGGACAAGAGTGCAGGTTTTCCTTCCATTGATTAACACACCTTCAAACAGAGAGGGAGCAGTGAGTAAGCTTGTCTAGTGATTGTTTGGAAGAAAACCCTACATACTCCTGGCCCTCCAGGGCACATGGTTGGACACTACTAGAATAAACCTAACTGACACAGAGTGAAATGGAAGGACAGAACAGTTAACTGCCAAACTTAAGAAACATATTGTTTGATAATATGGTGCTGAACCACCACAGACCAGTCTGTTTCCTTTGTTTTGGAATTGAAGTCTTATGTCTCCTATTAGCACAGATTCAACAAGAAAAGGGGTTACTTATTAGTGAAGTGTTTCAAATATCTGCCTACACTTGGCCTTCAATGGCAATTAGCAGGGTTTGGAAAATCATTTTAAGGAGCACATGGACATTAAAGCAGTATAGTAGGGGGGTGCCTTGAGGAAAAACTGAGCCAACTACAGCTTGATCAAATAAAATGGCTGCACTTACGGGACTCTATCGAGTTGTCTTTTCACTTTCACAGAACTTGTCTGTAGGGTGTCATGACTTTCATGCCTGTTGATTGGTAGTATAACTTGTCTTCCTGCACCAAAGGGTAAGATTTAAAATTACATGTGCCTTGTTTAACTGCAGTACTTTACTGTGCGGATTTACAAATAAAGCACTTTCTTTCACATCTGCTTCTGTCTTCAGTTACAACTAGGCAAAATGTATGCAGACAGCTTAACATTGTTAGTGAGTTCAATGCTGGGGTTTGTTTCCCCATGACTGAGTTTTAGCTTGACTGCTGTTTGAACTCTATTCTAGTAGTGTAGTCTCTTGCCACAGATGCTCTGTAGCAATTAGCTTTTCTGTCTGGAGCTCATTTGGGGCTAGGCGGAACCCATAAATCCTTGACCAGACAGGGGTTTACTGCTGGACACAAAGTTAAAGACCGTCAACTTTTTTTTATTTTGGCGGGTCAATTGTCATTGACCAGCTAAACATCATGCGGTCCTAAAATGACTTGTAATCTAGTTGTACAACATCGGTATGAACATGCCACAGTCCTGTTGCAAGTGGTCATAAGACTAACTTCAAAGGTCACTTGGCATTAATTAATCCGATCCAGACATCTGTCACTCATACCTGGGACCACAGTGACTCTGACCAATCACATGTCTGTCAGTGTTTAGTTCCACCCAAACAAAAGCTCTGTGCAATGTGAGTAGGCCGAAGGTCAAACTCTGCATATATGAATAAAATGTTCGTTAACCTTTGTTTCTATCCAGGCAAATGCTCCTTGGTGTAGGGGAAAACTGCTCCATTTGGATTCAGTCAGACAAAACATTTGGTGTTTGAACAGAACCTACTCAAGAACTAGACATGGAATGGAAATGGAGACATTTCGTCATTCAAAGTGACAAATTTTCAATTTCAAAAATGGAAAGTTTCCACAGGAACAAACTGGAAATTTTGGGGTTATTTGTACTAGCTGTATTTACCTTGTCATATGCAGACATAAATATTATCATTTTGCTTTGTCATAGGTAGACATGCATGTGTCTAATACAAATATATATTTTTTTTCTTAATTTAGTCTTCAGTTGAACTTTAAAGGCTATACAAGAACATGAATGTTGAATAAAAATGTAAAATTAAAGCATTTAGTTAGCATTTATCATTCAAAAGATAATGACAGCTTCTCTGTTTTTCCTCAGGTCTTATCAATGTCCTCTTTCTGGACCTCCTTGACGTCTGACTCGTCATCTACTGTGAATCTACTTGTTTTTACACGTCCTCTATAGGCTTCCATATTTTACTAGCATGTAGTGTTTTTTGAGTGGAGAGTCCTGGCTTCATGATGCAATTTACAGTAAGTCACTACATGAAACGGTCGCTGATATTGAACAGAACGTACATTGAATTTCCTGATTGTGCCGGGTTCAGCATGCTAAATCAAACTATAGCCTACATTCTTGTATAACAACTGACTAGAAGAAGGCAGAAGAAACTAGATAAACATATTTTGATTTACCCACTTTATTAGGTACTGCTACTCATTAACACAAATAGCCTGCTCCTCCAAACAGTGAATCATGTGGCTGCAACTCAATATGTAAAGCTTGCAGACATGGTGAAGTAGTTTAGTTTTTTGTTGGACCAAACATTAGATTGGGCAAGATGTGTGATCTAAGTCACTTTGACCGTGGTATGATTGTTGGTGCCAGACGTTGTGGTTCCAGCATCTCAGAAACAGCTGCCCTCCTGGGATTTTCACCACTACAGTCTCTAGAGTTTACAGAGAATGGTGCAATGAACTAAAAACACCTTGTTGAGAGAGGAAAATGGGCAGACTTGTTCAAGCTAACAAAGCCCACAAATGCTCAAATAACAGCTCTTTACACAGCGGTGTGCAGAAGGGACACTTGAATCCATGCTGTTAAGAATTCAGGCTGTTCTGGAGACAAAAAGGAGTCAATCCAGTACTAGATAGCTGTACCTAATAAAGTGGCCGGTGAGTTCAAATCATTCAAAATTCCCAAGCATAACTTCCCATGGAACATTTTAGGAAAGTTCCTGGAAATTTACCAGAAATTGCAAGCCTAGACAGGTTCTTGAATCTAACGGACAGCAGCTATGAGTTTTGGTATTTCCACAGCTGTATAGTTTGTTTACACTGGTACTGTCTGTAAAGGGTTTGGAGAAAATCTGGTCTTTATCTTGAGTTACAAGAGATTCCAAAAACTGCACGTTCAAATCTGTAAATATACAGATAATTTAAATGTCTAAAAAAATTTACAATTTTATCTATGAAAAACCTTTGGAAATCTGAAACCTCAACCTCTCTGCTAGTAGTTGCCTGGATAAGACTTAACACTCCACCTGAGCCCTCAAAAGCTCTTTGCTGGCTTCATATATCTGTGGAATTACAATCATGACAGGGCCTGATCTTTTCATCAAGGTCTTCATTACTGAAGTCCCAAGTGGCATTGTATTTGAGTCCTATTCCCTTAACCAGTCATGAGTTTGTCCAATCTATAGGCACACAAAGGAGTTGTCTTTTGTGTGTTTAGATGGGACTATTAAGCGTTGGGGGGGTTTTCTCTGCTGCATTGAATGTGATGTATCTGTGGACAGAAGACACACACGAAGAAACACTTATGCGCGTGCACGCGCATAC
>OOFE01011072.1:0-13182 GCA_900323365.1 Monocentris japonica
GACTGTTAATGATTGATATCCTATACCTGACCTGCAGGGGTTACCTCCCCCAAACTCATAACCCAGGAACTGTAGTATACTGCTGTGCAAAGCTGCTGTATTAGCTTCATGGGATTGTCAGACCATACCAACTAATAAATTCACACATCTAACTGGAACTATGGCCTTTGAAGTGTAAAATGATGAATATTTTATCCATCCCCCCAATAAAAAGGTTTTACCATCAGGCTGAGGAGAGCTGTAGATGTTGCCAGTGGAGACTGCCTCTGTTCTCCGCACTGTAATTAACAGTCTCTTTGACTGAGACAGCGCCGGGATAAGCTGGCAGGATGTCCCACATATGTGATGAAGATTAAAATGCACCCTCCCTGAAACTTGGAAAAGGTCAGTGGGATATAAAATAGATGTAATTCTGACCAGGAAAGCTGATTCACAGTTGTTTCAACTCCCCTAGCTTCAGAGCAAGCACACTGAGGTGGACGATCCTGACCTTTCTTCCCATGATTCAGATTGAAATACAGCCTATTAATCATCATCCAGGGGGTCAGGGGCCAATTCCTCCAGCTCCAGCTGATATTACCATTATGCCTCTGTCCCTTGGTGCAGGCCCAGGGAGCACAGCGGGGGCGGCCCCTGGTAATGGGAATCCGTCACGGGCAATGGTCACAGCTGCTGCCAAACGCAAAGATAGCACCCACAACGAATTGTACTACGAAGAGGCCGACCACGAGAGGAGAGTCCGCAAACGGAGAGCCAGGTGAGAAACAGGAAGCAGCATGTCGAGGGCTGTGTAGAAGAGACGGGTGGATGAAGGGCACATCAGTGGTCTGAAGGTTGCACCGACACATTAAGCATGTTGCGTAATGATCATGAGCTCACAGGATGCTAAATGTTGTACCTCAATACCTCAATGTCAGGCTGGTGGTGGCCGTGGAGGAGGCTTTCACCCATGTCCGCCGTATGAAGAAGGAGGACGAGCGCGCATCCCCCTCAGACATTATGGACGTGCGCGAGGCAGCTCTGGCCATCTTCCCCTCTATGGCCCGGGCCCTGCAGAAGTACCTCCGCACCACCAGGAGGCAGCACTGCCACAGCATGGAGAGCATCCAGAAGCACCTGGCTTTCTGCCTTGTCAACAACATGAGCCCGAAGGTAAGCCTGGCTTAAAAGGTATACTGACGTGGTTTTTATACCTCCATTTTAAAACTGAACATGAAAAAAAATGTTGACTGTAGGACACAGCAGGCAATTTCTACAGGGTTTAAACCTTCCATCGGCTTAATATCAATCCCTTAATGCCACACCAGTACACTGGTAGTTTCCTCCTAGTGCATGAAGTAATAGCAGTGGTTGTTTGTCTGTGTTCAGGCCTTCCTTGAGGCCTACCTAGCTCCCGGTCCTACCCTGCAGTACGGTCCTGAGCGCTGGATGGCTGACCAGTGGACGTTGGTCAGCGAGGCGTCGGTCACCAGCAGCATGAAGGAGGGGACGGAGTTCCTGCTGAGGTGTCTGGACTTCAGCTTAGCTGTCACCACTAAGAGCATCCCTTACATCCGAATGACTGAGGAGTACATTGACTCCAAGTCTCACAAGTTTACACTGCTGCTCCAATCAGAAACTTCAGTTTGAAAGACCAGCCGCCACACAGTGGGCTGGTGCTGCTGGTCTGGGCTTACAGGACTGTTAGGATTATCCAACTGACTTTTTCAACAATAACTTTTTGTACTTTTTTGTACTTGTGTTTTTTGTCTTTTTTCTCTTAAATGATTTGCTCACATACAGTATCTTTGTGAATTTCTTTGGACACAAAGCTAGCTTAATTGATTGAATGGTGGATGTTCAGCCCAAGCAAAGTGCTAAGTCTTTGTCCCTGGAGACATGAGAGAAGTGAGGATAAAAGAGCAAGAGGAAATATGCTTGGATCTCTCTGTCCTGACACAGAACACAGTTCAGGTATTCCTCTATGCACTGTAGATGACCCTCACAAATTTTGTTCTTCCTTTATTTGCATGTGCCAGTGTGTGCCTGCACGGGTGTTTCAGAGCGTTCATGATTTAGGAAGCATACACAATTGTGTGGGTGTATTGGTCTAAATGTGTGCGTCTGTGTGTGTGTGTGTGTGTGTGTGTGTGAGTGTGTGTGTGTGTGTGCTGTACACCCCGGGTCTGTCTCGACCTGTCTCCACTTTCTCCTTAGCATTGCTATGGTAACAGGGACATTTTCTTGTTGCCTGGCTGCGCTTCTGTTATGAACAAACCCCCTTTTTCACCAGAACTTTTCTTATTCAGTCTACAACTCATGCAATGATTATTTAACTGTCATCTACTGCTAATTTATGTATAGTATTTATATATGATTTATATGTGTATATACTTTATCCCTTGTATACCTTTTCTAACAAAATTGTGTATTGCTTTTTTTTACCTCGTCTGCCCGACCTGTAGTTGTGGAGATAACTGGACTGTAAATAACCTAAGACACGTTTGTAAATGTCTGACAAATCACTTGGACTGAACCTGAACCACAGCGGGCCTACCTAAGAGAGTGTAAATGAATCACACACCACACATCACTCACAGTTGGTTAGTGTGTGCAGACCAACAGAGGGGGGTGTCATGTGGCTCATGGTTGAGCTTTTTATCTCTCTGTTTCAACCTGCTTCCCGTGTACTGTTCCATCTGACATCTTAACATCTTCACATCTTAACGACAGAGCATACGCCCCTAGATTTTAGTCTTAATTCACCGTGCAAGGCGTCTATTCTTACAGTACATCACTGCATAGCATAAATCCCGTAAGCCAAGTGAAACGTACCCAGCCTTGATGTCAGACAGCGGATAAAAGACTTTTTTCCAACGAGCAATTTGAAAAGATTCTCTCAGACATAATATCCCTCTCCAAATTTATAGTCACTTCAGGCATCAGTTTTAAACAAGTGTTGGGATCTAATGATTTAATGTAGATGAACTTACCCTGTGTCAGTATTTCTTAGTGGCAGTATTTTCTCTGTGGACATCAGTTCACGAGTGTCACACTACTGCCACCTATCTAAACCCATTGGAACTGTAACTAAGGAAACGTGTCTCCCGAGCACCAATCAAAATCTTAATTTGTATGAATATTATCAATGTATTTTAAATCCTCTCTATTTAGTGAGCCTGCTATGTTGTACATTTATATTTACACAAGTGTTATTATTGTCACTGACAGTATGTGTAGGATTAGGATTTTATAGTGTTGACGGTTGTGAATAGTATGATGTCTCTTTGACTACACATGTGCCTCGGTTACACATATTTAAGGATGTGCTCAGTGTACATGTGCAGTTTTCAAGTGTGTGTGTGTGTGTGTGTGTGTGTGTGTGTGTGAGAGAGAGAGAGAGAGACAGAGCGAGAGAGCAGTAGGAACAACAAGAGAGCAAGAGCTTGCTTTCCTAAATGTCATGCAGCTGACAAGTCAAGAGTCCCACGTTTTCTCTGGCTCCTTTTATAAGACAGAATAGGTAAAATCACAACGGCTGTGTCAAAGTTTGTAAAAAAATAAACATTTGTATTGACATTTTCAAGACATATATCATTGTATTTTTCTGGAATGCTGTATGTAATGCTAGATGAGTGTGTCACCTGCTATCATTGAGCAGAACGTAGAAGCTTCCTGTTGGCTAGTCTGGTGTTCAGGGTTGACAGTGTCCTGGAGTAGTTCCACTACATGTAATTGCCTAGTAGTTTAACTACATTTTGCAGTACCTTGGTGGTAGTTCAACTAATATTTTGATAGTCTTTTTTGTAGTTTATTAGATTGTTGTCATTTTGAAGTGGTTAACTACTGCAAATACCATCTATTTTAGGGTATAAGAGAAAAGGGAAATGCAATTATCATCCTTACTCTGACACAAAGTCCCTTTTAATTCTAAGATTACATACATTTTTCCACTTTCTTTCTCTGAAGAACCCAAATTGGAGTTGTTGGTTGGGGTTTAGGACCAGACTGTAGTCTCTGGCAGATGGGTGCCTGAGTGAAAATGTAGGAGTGATGAACATTACATACAAAGGAAAGTTAATATTCCTTACTCTGCTTCCTGTGATAAAGCCAGGTAGGGTTACTGGTTTGCATTTGTGGCAGGTGGCTGTGAGAGTGTGGGCATTATAAACACAGTGAACATTCCTTGCACTTTCATTCAAATAAAATACAATTTTTCAACAACAGTAGTATTTTTGCAGTGATATGATTTTGTGTTATATGACATTGCAGATGTACAAAGTACTTTGAAATAGACCAAAGCCTACTTTTACTAAGTAACTTTATTTAAAGCTGCACTAGGCAACTTTGCACTTTGGCGGCCCCGAGTGGCAGCAGGAGTGTTTGAATTTCTGAAACTTTGAAGGACTTCATTGCTCAGAAATCATGAAACACAATGTCAGTAAACTACACAATCCTTGAGCAAGATTTCTAAGCTCCTAGTTTTCCAAGATGCAGTTATCTGAACTTCCCCAAGCTCTCATTAGATGACCCTTGGGTGCACACAGCTGACCCTTGGGTGACTGCTGATTGATCCCTAGTCAGCAGCACACTTAACAGATGTTTCCAGAATATTAGGAAATACCAAGAGTACCCAGTTAATGTTTCCTCAATTCCCATGTTTGCTACTGTCAACATATGATTGTGGCTAGGGTGTTACTCTTACTCAGCTTTTCCACAACAGTGATTCAGCGTGCTTACAACATGATTTTCTTCAATCTTCATGATGGCATGATTCCCAAAATGATTGTCTTAACTCTTAATGTCTTGATGTATTTGAATATGATTAGAACTGGTATCAAGTATGATTTGTATATACAGTATGCCTTACTAAAGGGAAAACCCATATTTCTCTAAGTTAGGCTCTTCAGTCTGGGGTTTTTGCTGGGTGTCCTCTTCTTGCTTCACCTCTTGCTCGGCAGGTGCAGCCACAGCTGGAGGTTGATAGGTCGCTGCTCCCAGTTCCCCCTGCGCTGCTGTAAACAGCAAATAAAGCATGGAAGATGTTCCCCGCATGAAGCTAGCGGTAACTTGCTCAGTGCTTAGCATGGTGTCTCCATGTGCAGCAGGCCACTGATCAACGACGAGATCAACGACTGATAGTATAGTTTCATTGTTGAAAGTTTACAATAATTATCAAAGTTTAACACGTTAGCTTTTTGAAGTGCATTGTAATGGTGTGAGCCAGGGAGCTTTCTTGAGGATAGCGTAGTTCAGTTTCTTCCAGTGTGAAGCTTGAGTGTAGGTCTGTGTGTGACAGAGAGACAGTGAGTGAATATCTCAAGGCCCCTTAACCCCACCCCTGGATGGCAGGAGTACAGAAAACTCTCCCACCACAATTCATCTTATTTCCTTTCATAGTGCAGAGAGGGAGACACGGGCCAAGCGATGAGTCATTGGGGGATAGAGAGAGAGAGAAGAAGCAAAATACTGAAGAAGAAAGAACGCAGGAACGTGAGGAAGAGAAACATGACGAATTTGCATTCAAACAAGCTTTCCAATGGTGTAATGACGATATTATCTCCCTGTGCAGCTGCTCCCTGTCCCATTGATTCAGGTGAGAAATAAACCCCAAAGACAGAGAGAAAGGAACGAGCTAGAGATGTGAGAAGAGATTAGGTCTGCTGCTGAAAATGGAGGTTGTTGGCAAGTGTCTTAATGATTTCAAAGCTGCAACCCCCCATGGCAGAAAATGTACTCCATCTAGGTAAAACAGAATGAGAGGGAGACACACAAATACCACCCTTATTGCTTTATTGATATTGAGGGCAATGAGCCGCAGAAATGAACTGATGTAATCCAATAGATTATCAAGTTAAAGAAGTAAAGTTTAGGATAGAAAGTGCCGCTTTTGGTATTCAAGTTTCAGTCGACTTGCTATTCCACAGTTGGGGTAAGTTCTCTCTTCCTCTAGTCTAGAGACTTGAGCCTTCACAGTACATTGGTTTCAAATAATTCACAAGCAGAAAGATCATTTCAGCTGACTACATGTAATTCTAGCATTATACCTCAATACATTCCAACAGCCCTTTCTTATTATGATTATTATACTTAGCATTATTATTGTACAGTCATTTACAGTGTGTTGAAGTAAAGGTCTGGTCCTATCATAAAACCCAAGTTTACATAAAATGCCATGAAATAACATCTTTACATGTGAAATAGACGTATCGATATGCTCACCACTCAAGACAAATGCCGTATTATTTCTGAGTGAAGGATAAACAACACGTCAACCTGTTTGTTGTGGTTTTGTTGTGATGCAGCTGATCTGTTGAACGTAGCCTGAACTCAGAGTGATAGATTTACAAGTCAGTCTATGAATTAGTCATCATCATCGTCGTCGTCATCATCGTCGCCGTTGTCGTCGTCGTCATCATCTTCATCATTATCATCATCATCATCATCGTCATCGTCATCGTCATCATCATCGTCGTCGTCATCATCATCGTCTTCGTCGTTGTCATCATCATCATCCTCCTCAGTGTTGACTTTACCAGAGAGTACATCTTCAATCCAATCCTCCAGCTCCTGGGCGGTGGGCAAGTCTTCCTCGTCGTCCATCTCCATCCACACGCTGTCAGCCTGCGCACAAAGAGACAGAAGAGGGACAGAAGGATGAAATAACATCAGCAGAGATCCAACATGGCAATCTGATCACGGTGGATTTGGTTGGACAAAGTTGTCATGGACTTACATCGGTGACATTGACAACTCCAATCTGTGGTCTGAACAGGTCCACCTTGAAGGTCTTCTCCCAGTACGGGATCAGCTGATGGGGAGTCGAGAGAGCAGAGCGTTAGAGCTGTACTGAGCAGAATATCTGCCTATCCACATCTTTGGTTTTATATTTCACCACTCTCCTGGCTGTCTGTCTGCCAGCCCACCCATCTGTCTACCTGTCTTTCTGTTTATCAGTGTGTAGCTGAGTCATTTCTCACCAGAGGGAAGTCATCAGGGTCGATCCAGACAATGCTGAGGTCTGGGAGATGGGTTTTATCCCGGGCCACCTCCTTCAGGATCTCTAGGAACTCGTAACCGTCTGTGAGAAATCAGCACCACACAACATCAGGATACCAGTTAACCCTGCAACTGCTGTAAAACTGTTCCACAAAATGTCCCACGGGCTCTTGTGTTCAGCTGCCCTTCCAAAAGCCATCAAGCAGTGATTTGATATATTTTGCAAGTTCATGCTGGTGCCAGTGTTCTCACCAGGGTCCTCCTCCTCCGCAAAAGCCACAATGTGGATCCCTTCAATATCATCCTCCTGAGGAGTAGAAATGTGACGTTGCATGTCGAGTATAGAAACAAAGGTCCAACTTAATTTAAAGTCGTTTATGTCACCCCTCCAGCCAAAAGATACTTACCCATGTCTCAAACATGTCCTCAGCACGCAACTTCCTCAGGGTTGGTCTGATAACACAGAAAAGACATTGAATTGCATCACACGTCAACCCCATGGATGTTATGTGGCGATCCTAGATCCCAAGACGTTAATTTCTCACAAAATCGCACAGAAGAGGGTCAAATACACATTTGGTGAAGAGTGTAGTACCATATTGCTCCTTCTTTACCGTCTGTGCTCAGTTATGAACTCCACCAGTTCCTCCTCGGAGTGAGGCTTTCCCGGGATGGTGGCGGGCTCCTCCATGAAAGGCTCGTAGAAGTCCACCTCGTTCATCTTCAGCGTCAGCTCCTTGGCTACCTGAATCACCAAAGAGAGCTCAGTCAAGCGTCTAATTTGTAGCTTTCATTTCTTTTATCGTTAAAGGCTGTGTTACTCACAGATTTCTCAAAAGTGGCAAAGAATTTAATGTAGGGCTGGAACTGCTCTGCAGCTTCTTTGAATGCATGGTAGTCTAAGGATAAAAAGAGGAAAAGATGAGACGATAGAGTAAAATTAAGCAACATGTACTGTATATTTGTAATAAGTAAGCAATAGGGTTGTTTTGTATTCTTTCAGCATAACCATTAGCACACATCTGCTTTATTTGGCCTGACAAGAGAGGACACTGACACATCAGGGAACTTAAATAGCTTTGACCCCTGGTTCATGCACCCACAGTCGGTCAGAGGTGATGCAGCAGGCGCTCGTCATCGTGAGTACGCTAGACTCAGTTCTTACACGGCCTATGAAAAAAGACCAGGCACTGACAGCTGTGTGTGCAGCCGTGGTAAAAACGGATCTGTAAATCCACAGAGATGAGGGGGTTACAATGTACTCGTTTTACAATGAAGGGCATGAGCAATGGAGAGACAGACACATATTAATACTAATACTGATACTGAGCAATGTTTAGACAGCCAAAAAGATACTCAAACATCACTGACATCATCACCACAGCCTCACACACTCACGCTCAGAGTCTTCGCTCTTGAAGTAGCCAATGAGGCGGATGTCCTCCTCCATCCTATCAAAGGCTCTCAGCTCCAGAGCATTCCCTATCACCTCCACCGGCTCGTCCAACATCTAGAGACAGGAAGGCGAGAGAGGAGAGTACTGGGGTAATTTGTACTGGCGTTGATCAGTGCTAGCAGGTGAGAAGCCGCTTCAACATCAGTCCACTTACATCCAGCAAGAACTCCACCAGGGTGTTAGCGGAGAGCAAGCCATCGAACTCGATCACTCTGTCGGCTTTGAAAACATACACGCTGCCCTCCTCCGCAAGGCCTATGGTCAAGGGAAATTGCATAGCTATTACACGTACACATTTTCCTAAAGTTCTGTTGACTAAATAACTACAATTACAGGCACTCCTGATTCAAGACACAAGTCAGCTGAAGGAGGCTCAATAGAAATTCTGCTGTAGTCAATAATCTTATCCCTGCTCCCTGAAGTGTGACTGATAACACTCCACTTACCCAGTTTCTTAGCCACCTTGGCATCTTTGTGGGAGTCGACCATTCCAAACCCAATGTCTTTCTCCTCCATGACCTGGGCCGCCAGCTGCAGCAAAAAAAAAAAGATGAGAGGCACTGCATTGTCAAAAAAATGAAATAATAGAAAAGAACAATAGAGAAACAAAGACTGAAGGTAAAAATTGCTATTAAACCCATTTTTTCTTCTTCCCCAGTGCAGTTAAATTATTGGATGAGGCTGCTTTTGTGAGAATAGTGAGCAGGTCTTAATTCTGGTACTGACGACAACATAATGAAAATAATATAGATAAGTCATATCTAGTCAGATTTGAAGTACACATGTGCACGTTAGAGTCCTACTACAAAGGCTCTGACCCCAGATGGATGTGGACTGGACTGAGGTCTTTAACAGACTATAAAGGGAGAGGTGATCAGTATGTGATCACATATAGCTAACCTTTGGAAGAAGTAAGGTTTGTGTTAATCTTTGTACATGGGTGCAGTGGTGCAGCTCTAGCTAACAGGACCTTGCTGTGCGAAATAACTGAAGTTATTATCAGGACTGCAAGACTGGGCTCAGGTTACCTCCAACAGATCAGAAAGCAACTCACCATGGGCCATGTGTAACATGAGACTGGGCACAGTGCACACTGTTGCACACTGTACAGGATTCAGACACAGAGATCAAAAAGTCAATTAGAGATGTAGCCAGCTGCCCAGTTAAGCCTGTATATCAAATACATTTAGCAGTCTCATTTTTGTTTGTCGAATCCACCACAAAACCAAGATTCCCTTCCCGTGCATAGCTCAATAACACAACACACGTGAGCTCCTGTGCTATTTCTGCCGGTAGAGGAGAGCCATGGGGAGAATGACATATATTTCTATGGGACGGAGGTGCATATTGAAATAGCCTGATAGAAATGACCTCAACTGACAGCACACACACTGACCTTGAGGAAACACACATATGGAGATATCTGGGGACATTGAGATGGTAGGCTGTTAATGTCTGATTTCGATGTGCAGTTCTTCGAGGGGAGCTCAGCCAAATGTAGTCTCTGGAGCTATTGACCTCACCAGTGGGCTCTCTGCCCATTGGAGCACCACTGGCCAGCTACTGTACTGTGAATCAGTCATATGGGTCTGGTTAATGGGCTGAGATGACCTAGTCACCCCAGACTATTAGCCTCCACTCCTCATGCCACCCCCAACAGCCCAGACTCCTCCTACCAAACCACACCTCCTTGTCCTTCTCGTTATCTTTCTTTATCTTCACCATTGGCAATTACATTATTTACATTATAAACTGTCCTTTCCTCCCTGCTCAGCTCTCCTCTGTCCTACTCCTTCAACCTTCTCTACCTGGTCTCCCTTTTGTTTCTCTTCCTCGTCCTCACATCTTACCTCCAGCACCAGCTCAGTCATCTGGTGTTGTTTTTGCAGCTCCTTGCTGTCCGGTATGGGCTCGTGGTAGAGCAGGCACAGCATACTATGCTTCTTCAGGGCCTTCTTGTAGTTCTTGTCATTGATGTCCAGAACACGGTCCTTCCCATCGTAGTGAGGAAACTCCAGGCCCTTCTCGGCTGGGGTCAGAGGCACGAGGCTCAGGCAAGGGAGCAGGAACAACCACAGGGAGCGCATGGTCCGCGGCTACCACACACCCCCAAAAGTGAGAGAGGATGGTTCAGTTACAATATTTAGGACCGTACAGCCGGGAAGGTCACCAGAGTCCTGTGAGATTGTAGGGAAATGCTGCAGAAGGGTACAGAAGTAAAAGTGGGAGGTCTCCTCAAACTTCCCGACTTGTCCTCAGAAATCCAACTTCTATGTGCAGGACCCAGCAACCCCGTCTCCCACTCGTTCACTCCAGCAGAGACAAAGAGGAGCGCTGTCGGGCCTGTGAGGGACTGGGAGCCAGATACCATACATAGCAGCGCCTCTCTCCCCCTAACCATGCAGGACAGGTCCATTTTTAGGAGACCAGTTGTTTGAAGGCTAAAAATAAAGTGGTAAGTGAGAGAGAGAGAGAGAGAGAGAGAGAGAAAGGGGCGGACAAGAGGGGAGCCTGATAGCAGGTTGTGGGCCCCTTAAGCATGCTCTCTGCGATGCCTCTCCTACGGATCTAGTGATGTGGCAGAAGAGAGTTGAGCCCCAGAGATTTGGGGGTTCAGTTATTTTGAGGTGTGTAAGTCTGCAGGAGCAGCGGGCATGGTGCTAGAGTGGAAAACGGTCATGTATTTTAAGTGACAGCTCACAGGACAATCTGCCAACAGGTGTGCAAAGGGCAACTGGAATATCTCTGTGAGTGTAGAAGTGACCGTATAGTGCTCTGCAGATGTGCTGCAGCAACTTTAGCATGTGCAATGTGATGTCTGACAAATACTATTTATTTATATACGATAATATATAACCTGCTTGACACATATGTTTTGAATGTCTCAAAACGTGTGTGTGTGTGTGTGTGTGCAATCGATGCCCTCCCTGGCACCGCAGCTTGTCTGTCTTTTGTTCTCAGCCACGCAGAAACAGGAACTTGGTCTCCTAACTCTCTCATTGTTACTTTGGCTAGAATGGAGCAGCCAGAGCTCACAGCACATTGTGGTGCTGTGAGCGTAACACATTCCTACTATAAGCCGCTTGTTATGCTAGTCTTGATTCCAATTTAAGTCAAGTGAGTATACAAGTAGTAATTTCATGAAAGTAAAGGGGGTTTCAAAAAGAAGAATGAGGAAGGTAGTCCAACTGCAAGTGGGTAAAAGTGGTAGTCTTGAGATGTTCACAATGTCAATTTCATTTCTAATCAAAACATTAAATGAGTTAAATGTTTCTTGTTTGCTCAACAATATGTGCATGGTTTTATTGAGCATAGTGATGGAGGGATGTGGGTTGTGAGCTTTCTTTTCAGACCTGTACACTCACTCACAGGTCGTACACTGACTTACTCATCACTTAACCCTCACATATACCCTTTATACACTAAGCACAGAGCGGCAGCTGCACCTCTATTTTTACGTCCCTCATTAGTCCCCCTCCTTTTCATCTCCATTTCTCCCTCCCTCTTCTCCGCCTCTCTCTTGTCTGGCCTCTGTGTTCCCTAGCGGCCTGGGGTGGAGCCTGTGCTGCCCCCTACAGGCAGAATGCTGTATGTCCTGTTGAGCGGCAGATAGCACCACTCCAAGTTACAAGGGGAGCTGCTGTTCAGGTCCCAACGCATGAGCAATGTTGATGGATCAAGGATGGTGCTGTAGCACAAGTTAGATACACAACATTGATTAGACATCTTTATTCTGATTGAAAGCTTCACTGGCATCAATTCACTATTTATCAGTGTGAAGGGAAAAAACAGGGAAAGGACAGCTTTTGTGATGATGATGATGATGATGGTGATGATGATGATGACATGCTCTGTGTCATGTGCCTGTTTACATCAGTTGGCTGCAGGGTTGTTGATGACATGGATCTGCTGAATTTGAGCAGTCCAGTCTTCCTCGATGTATTTGTGGTAGGGGTCGTCGGAGTGCTCCCTCCTCTTGGACTTGACTGTGCTCACCAAGATGGCCACGACGATGAAGGCAAACATGCCGATCATCACCGCCAGGTACCAGATGACGTTGCTGAAGTTCTCCTCAGCCAGCGTCTTGTCCAGGGCCTTTGCTGCAGCTGACACATTACGCCTCCAGCTGTCAAGGTAATGACCCAAGGCGCTGGTCAGGGAGTCCTCCAGGTGAAGGGTCAGGTTGGACCAATCAGGCATGCTCACCTAGTAGGCGGGACAGGAAAGGTTCCTTTTCTAGAGGTCTTTTTTTCCAGAACAGGTTCAGATAAGTTCCATTTTTACTTACACCCACACAATACAAGCTGTATTCTACAGCCAAAAGAGTCGACTTGAAGATTACATCTGAAAATCACATCAAAATTTCACAAGACATGCGCGACAGATATGGTATTTGTTCTACTTTTCCATTTTTTTGCCAACCTTTTTCAGGTCACTGAAGGCCACGGTGGTATGTTGGTCTGGAGATCCAGGTCCCTGGGACTCACAACAGAACAGAGTGAAAGTGATACTGAGAGAGAGAGCAGGTTTTGTCAGAATGAGTAGCCAATATTAGTTCACTACCTCACAGGAACACAGAGAAACACTGCTCACATTTCGTTTACATTTTATCTTTCTTGTTTGAATACACGCACGCGTGTGTGTGTGTGTGTGAGAGAGAGAGAGAGAGAGAGAGAGAGAGAGAGAGAGAGAGAGAGAGAAAAAAGAAAGAGAGAGAGGGTGTGTGTGTGAGAGAGGGAGGGAGAGAG
>OOFE01011074.1:0-14656 GCA_900323365.1 Monocentris japonica
TTGCTTTATATGCATATGTGTGTTGTGCTGGCTGGGAAGTTGCATCATAAGACTGTCTACACCTCCCACCGTGGCCAAATCAGGCTTATCAGACTAGATCCTATGAATACGTTATCAGGATCAACTTTGTGACATTGGCTCTACCATGCAGATTACAAGAGTATCACCATGTGCTCCTCTGGCACTAAGAAAGGAAGGATAAATGTAGTTACATGCTGACATAGCTGCATGCTGCCACTAAACATGGACATGCTTCTTTTTATAGGTCTTATTTCTTAGCTATACTGTCATTAGTCAACAACTAGTTGACTAGTCATTTTTATACAATGGCAAAATTTTGGTTGTCCATAGCGAGTTTTGACTAAAGGTTAAATTTCAGTCCAAGTCTATATCTTTGGAGCTTTACCTTTTTAACTGCAACCTATAGAACATTTCTGTTCAGGTTTTAAAAGGCTTTAGCAAAGTATTTTTCTGCAGTGAGGTCCTTTCAACAGGAAACTGAATGTCCTTTTTAAAGTATGAAAGTTGATTTTACCAATATATGTATATCCTTGTTGAACAGTCCCATCCATTTCTAATAGTATCAAATTTCCCATCTTTTTTTTCCCCCCATTTCCTGCTGTTAGTTGTTATTGTCCTGATCACATCCCTGTTCACTGGAAATGGGAGAACACTACTTTGACTTTGGCCATAATTGAGTGGTGCTTGGAGTTTTGGCTGTCATATGTTGCAGAAAATTGCTAACAGCCAATAAGCAAAACTCTCAACAAAACTAAGGTGCTTAATGTTCCAACAAGGACAGCTGATTGATTTAGAGGATAGATTTTGGAGCAATAAGCTTCCGTATTTGTTAGTTTCATCCTGCTACCTCTAGCACAGTCATTCATAAAATGACTTCCACAGGATGTTTCAGTCGTGGTGTGTTTCCGCTTTCCCCTCAGACTTTGATACAATGCCAGAAAACCACTGAAAGAACTGATGACGTAGTGGAGTCTTGTCTGTTGAATTTACAGAGGCTCTATTCCATTCACTTACTCACTCCGCAATACAGAGGAAGAGTGTGCTTTAGTTCCAACCCCTGGGAACATGGCTGAAACAGAAACGGCTTGGGCCTAATGGATTCATTACCATGTTTCCTATCCTATACAAAATCAGAGACAAGGGAGAACTAACAGCTTCTGCCTGCTTTAAACACCATTTACAACAAAATCCCACAGTGCCTACCTGTTAGGCATTCAGTCATTCTTGGGACAACAGTCTGCCAGAAAGTAGTGGTCAGTCAGTCTACAAGCAAGCAGTTAGTCATAGACACATAAAATAGCCACCCAACCAGTTGATCATGCCCAGAAGAGAGTGAAGAAGCAAACGGTGTAGTCCTGGCTTCTGCTTCCTATGTGCTTCAGCAGGGGAGCTGCCTGCCTGCCTGCCTGTCTGTCTGTCTGCCCGTCTCCCATGGGCAGGTGCTGAATTGTCTCGAGTCTCTAGCGAAT
Organism: Monocentris japonica; assembly: GCA_900323365.1. Lineage (NCBI taxonomy): Eukaryota > Metazoa > Chordata > Actinopteri > Trachichthyiformes > Monocentridae > Monocentris > Monocentris japonica. Next base: position 1,491 of record OOFE01011074.1, read on the forward strand.
TAATCAATGAATGAGTAAGACGAGACAAGGCATTGTGAAATTGTCTGCTTTGTCATTTTTCCACTTGACCTTTTTTTTTTTCTTTAGCTATCTTAGGGTTTTCGAATTTGAAACATGGGCTTTGAACCACTATAAACACCCCATATCCTCCCAAAATACTGAAAGAATGTATCCCCCTAGTCAATGGAGCAAACAGTCAATCGCTGTAGGAGTTATGGATTGTATACTTTCGGTATAGAGGCATTGAAACTCCCAACAAGCTGCCTGCCTTGCTGCTCCACACCCAGCTGAAACTGAGGCCCTTTTTAGTCCCACAGTGAGGTATGTCCCCTGTAATATCTATGGTATTAGTCATCAGTTTATCACCACAAGGCATTAGGGAAAGTGATTAGATGCTTTTGAAAGGTGGTTACAATATGCCAGTGATGGGCAGCAAGTTGAAATTTGAAATTCCTTGCTAAGCATATTGTTTAATTATTTGCTGGGCAAGGCTAGCGTATTTACAACAAATGTGTTTCATACCCAACAGAAACAGACAACAGCTTGACTGCCTGAAATAGAATGAACTCTCAAATGATAGTCATTTAGCAGACTGTCATGGTTTCTGTTTGTCCCCTCTTGTCTCCAGCTCCTCTGCTACTCAGTCACAATTATTTCCTTACTTATATCACACTTCTTTGGAGTGGAGATGGTGAATTTTAGTTAATGGCCATTCATTTGATATATATGAGTGAGTATCTGTATCTGTTCACTCCCACACAGTCTTTGCTAAGTGAATAATTGCCTTCCTCCACTCTTTTTAACATTGATGATCAGCAATAAAAAACAGTATTGGAGAGGAATGTAATTTACTCCCTAGCTGTTTTTTCCAGTTTTAGTTTCAGGAGCTCTTGTTTTCAAGGCTACTTCTACCCGTGTGTTTAGTCTGTTTGCCGAACTGTTTCCAAAGCAACGGCTAAAGGCTGTTGGTAGTACCGAGTATTTCCCAGGAGGACCTGCGGTGTTACTCAGTGAAACATCATGCCTATTGCATGGCTGTTTCAGCCTACTGTAGTTTTTCCTAGTTTGAAGTATTAAAAACTAAGACCTTTTTGTATGACACTAATGGATTGTAGATACTTTTTTTTTTTTTTTTAATACACACACACACAAGTCCATTGTAATGGTAAGCTCCAATGATATTTGTTCTCTCTCCCTCAGAGATCATTTCCAACTCACAGGTCGCCTATCAAGCTGCCTGTGACTGCAGCAAGACTGACATGCAGTCCACACACCCTATCCGTCTTGGCCTCGCCCTCAACTTCTCCGTTTTCTATTATGAGATCCTCAACTCACCTGAGCAGGCCTGCAAGCTGGCTAAAAATGTAAGGACATGCATGTTTCTATTGCCACACTTATGAGGACATTACACTTCTAAATCTAATGCGACTTTATAAACATTACATTACATTCATTTAGCAGCGCTTTTATCCAAAGCCACTTACCAAGGTGACAGTTGACAGTATGTGGGAAATTTATTTCAAGTGTAAATGTTTGCCTTTGGTTTTCTGTTTGAATGCACAACTGTAGTTATACAGGCACACAATCACACAAAATAATAAAACAAGGCAAACTGACCTGGAACATTTCCATACACAATCCCATTGACCTCTGTCTATTGACACATAACAAACTGGACTGCTTATTTTAGACCATTGTTTTGCAACAGCTGTCTGTGTTTTGCTTTCTGCAGGCTTTCGATGAAGCCATCACAGAGCTTGACACACTGAGCGAAGAGTCGTACAAAGACAGTACGCTGATCATGCAGCTACTGAGAGACAACTTGACAGTAAGTTTGTCTGAAGTGCATTTCTTTAACATAATTGAACCAACATGGATGACATGGGCAGATTTTGTGGACAGAATGGAACAATTTAGATTGTAGAAACAAGACTTATAGGAAGCTGGGTATTCTGTGTTTGCCCCTAAAAATGTTTTCAGCAGTGTAGATGGACCATTAGACTATGCAGCACTAAAACTGTTTGAAATTAGTACAAATGTAATTCCTTGAGACAGTGCATACCTGGACTACAATGAACTGGTTTCTTAATACTATCAAGATTATTATCCAGACATTTTGTCGTGTCATTTTTTTTTTCTTTTTAATATGCATGCGGCATTCATGTGGTTGAAGCAGGTGTTAATGTGTGTACTCTCTCTATTTTTTCTTTCTCCTTCTCCCCTCCTTTTCCCTCCCTCCTTCCTCAGCTGTGGACCTCTGACAACCAGGGTGAAGGCGAGGATGTAGAGGAGCCCAGAGATTGAGACAGACCCCCCCCCTAGTCGTCCCTGTTTGCCTGTCATCATCCCGGCTCATTTTCATCATTATCAACACCAAGACCACCTCATTGTCATCATTGTCGTCCAGCATTCTCTTCATCTCTTTCTTCTATTTAGTTTTCTCACCACCAGTCATCTCATTTCTATCGGTTTACGATTTCTTCTTTTGTAGTTATTGTGGGGTTGGGGTCAGGGAGGGCAGGTTTGGAATTACGGGGTGGGAAGGCCAGTTTGGAAGGGTGGGGGAGGGTAGATTGGGATGGGAAAGGTGTGTTTTGGGTTGGGTGCTTGTCTGCTGACCTTTTTTTTGTTTTTGCGTGTGGGAGCAATAGGGGTGTTGCTTTATTAATGTGGTGGGTGAGGGGGCAAGTTCTCAACAGGTGACGTGCAGCAGGTTGAGTTTTTTCAAGTCAGAAAACGGTTATACTGTATGTGAATCCTACTCATGTTAACAGTCTTGTGCTTGATTGACACCATCACTTGACAAGGCATCTGTGGTTTCACAACATCAGTCGGCTCCTCATATCTGAGGAGGCAGCAGTTATTAGTCTGTACTTAGCTAGAGAAATGACAACAGAAGTAAAGACAGTGGAGGTAGCATTGGAGAGCGCTGGAGACGGAAGGCAAGGTTTTGTTGGAACAGAAAGGTTACATTCCATTTACTGTCACTTGCTCAACTTTCTATTCCTCTTTATTATTTGTTTTCGGGTGACCTGCATTTGTATTTCTATGTATCAATTACGAGGTATAGAAAACTTTTACGAACAAAAGAGCACACAAGCTTGTTGCTGTTTTGTATAAGCAGAGCAGTAAGAATTTCCCCCCCATGTGCTTATCTAGTTATTGCTTTTTCCAATTAAGTTTTTATTTGTTTTGATTTTCCTTTTTTTCTTTTGATACTTATCTAAATTGCATGTGGCTAAGAAGTAGTTAGCGGAGAGGTAAGGGAGGTTGTCAGGCTGGCCAGCTTCGTTCATGTCTTTGGAATTTTCATACAGAACACCCAAGCATAACTGTTATTTGGAGGGAAATATGTAATTTCATGTATGTGGAATAAAAAAAAGATAATTTAAAAGTTTCAAGTTGTCCACTTTGAAATGGGGCTCGTCCCACCAGAGGTCATTTCATGGTCCTAGGGTTTTTGCTTATTAAATTTTGCATATTTCATGTCATATGATCCCAAATCATGTTTTGTTGCTGAGATCCCCAACTTGTGGAGTTCATGAAATTAACTAAATGGTGATCTTTCCTAGTAAAGGGATAAATTTGTGGATATATGGCTTGTAAAATGGGCTACCATTCTAACTCTGCTGCGCTATTTTCTATAAATCACTGGTTGGACAAGAATGAATGAGTCACTCTGAGGTGGAGGCAGAGGGCAAACAAGAGACCCGCAGGAGTCCTCCCTCTTATTATGCCCCAGTTTGATTCAGAGTCTCCATTGCAGACACCCCCTTGTGGCTGTGGTCAATGATGCTTTTTGTTCCTTTGTAATGACTTGTCCTGGAGCTACATCATACAAATTTTGTTCCTCTGGAAAACCAAGTCTTCCTGTGCCCGGATGAATTTAACAACTGCCCTACAAGTACGCAGGCCCCGTCCATGAACATACTGGGCCTTTGAGACATTAAAGCTTGCTGTAAATTTGCAAAATCTCATTTCTGTTCAAAAAGCTAATCTAATTACAGAACACTTTCCACGCTGAAATCAAGGTGAGACGCTACAGAACAAAAATACACAGATCAGTCCGAGGTATAACCCTTCTTCCTCTTTCGAACGGTCTGAAAGGCCAATCTGTGTGCGCCATTACCATTTCTCAAGCGAACGGCTGAAGGGAGGAGGATTTGTTTTTCAAACCAAGCCCTTCCACGCAGCCCTCTGGGTGTGTCTGTTCCACTGCAAAGCTACCACAGAGGAATCTTGAGTAGCAGTACAATCTATTAAACCTTACTCAGGAATGGATCGGGAAAAAAAAAAGTAGCATCCTTACTCCCCAGAGAACTATCATAGCAGACTCTCCTTCAATCTGGATGCAGGTGGGGCTAACTAATGGATGAAACTAACCTTGGAGTGATCTATTGCATTTACTCCCCTCCTGTCCTTTTGTCACACTTTGTCTGCTTGCTTGGTTTGAGTGTTGACTGGTTTGACAAAGCATAGACTGATGTAAGAGCATATGGACACACTCCATTTGAGTCCCTATAGCAAAGTGTAAATACACAAGGAACAAGTTATACAAGTCCGTAGTCATATCTTTGGTTAAGTGATTTAATGCCCTGTCTATTTCTTGGCATCCAACTGAAAAGCTGTGATTGAGAGAGAATCCCACTTGTAAGGGCCCTGATATGATAAATTGCACATTATTATAAGAGGACCCTAGATTATAATCATGCCAGACTTTTTGCACCTTTAGGGCTGCCATTAGCAACCCCAAGTTCCATAAATCAAAGTGAAATTAAAGAATGATACAATTCAGCTAGTGCTACAGGAAAATAGACGTCCGGGAAGCTGTGAGGAATTCCAGACATGTACAGAGCCCCGGCAACATTGTCAAACATCTCTCAAGGACCACGGGAGGGTGTCAGCTCAAACAGCCCTATTGTTATTCTCAACCCTCCTGGCTCTTGTCTGTCTGGAGACTGGATAACGTCACTGGACTGATGGTGAGATAGGGCTTAGGTATAAAAGGGAAAAACCACCTTAAAACAGAATAAATGCTGTAAGATAGCATTAAAACTATCCACATGGAGGCTGTATGTTCAGTGAGCTTTAAGTGAACAGAGGCAATAAAAAAATCTGAACTACTGTGTCACATACGTGTTCAGTTGTACGTAATTGAAATGTGTCACGTTCCCTATGTGGTAATTCTGTGTGACTATCATGGTGATGTAGTGCCTCAATCATGCTTATTCTGTGGAGAAATGAAAATAGACGATAGTGTTATCAATGTTAATAATGATGATATTGACGATGTAATATATTACTCATCGCTGTAGGGAAATTGTCTTTTCTCTTGTCCCCCTCCACAGGGGGGTCAGAGGTCAGGGTCAGCCACAGAACAGCGCCGCTGGAGCTGGTGGGGATTCAGTGTCTTGCTCAAGGACACTTCAGCAGGGCGGATGCTCGCCCCATGTAGTCTTCATGTTCTTGCTTTGTGCACCCCCTGCTGGTTGTGAAAAGGTAGAGCAGAGCCTCAGGTTTGTCCTTGAAAACAAGTTACAAGGATTTCTAAAATGTCGCTGTTTGGCTACTGCTCAAGAACTATATTACTTGCCAGATGAATAGCCTTTAATGAATATTATGTCACTAGTATTGGTTAAAAATACAATATTTCTCGAACATTTACGTTCTTTTTTTTTTTTTAAATCTCAACGGTGTGTTTGCTTCGCAATAAGCCACTCTAGACCATGCCTTAATCCTTTCTTCCTGTCTTGGGCGTTCTAAAATCACTGTAAAATGAAGTCTTAATTTACTGTTTAAATGATCAGCACCATCTTACTCGAAAGTAATCGAAGTTGATTTACTGCAAGTAAATGTCTCGCGAGAGTCGTGACGTCAACTTCGGTGATGAACGTGTCGTGGTTTCGACTGGACTCGGGAAACCTCTACCGTCCTTCCTTTCATTCCTATAATCCGTCTGCGTAGGGTGTGCTCCGGAGCTAGTCTCGGCACACATTTTATTATTATGAAACAAACCAAAAGCTAGAGTATACACGCAGACATATTTTTATAAGAAAAAAAAAATAATCGGTGAAGCAGGATTTAATCTGAAAACCCAAGCAACGCGAAGAAGACGCAGAATTGGAAGAAAAAACCGAAAGACGCAACGAGAAGAACGTTAGCAAGCTAATCAGTTAGCATCATTGTTGAAAGCGTGGGTGAACGTTTGCCAGTAATATTGTTAACCATTGATTTTTTTTCCCAATTGAAGGGCTTTCTCGTTCCATTTTTATTGTACTTGACAATACTGGCTTTGTATATTACCGGCGACTTAGTTTGTTAACTGGCTGTGGAAGAATACAAATTTAGAATTGGGAAGTTGTGCGAGCTATCTCAACTAGGCCACACTCCGACATTTCGCTAATCAAGCTAACTAGTCCACGTTGCTAAGCTAGCGAGTAGTTTATCTGTACTGTAATTTTCTGAGATATTGAAGTTAGCAAATAGAGCGACCAAGAAGGATAGTCATTCCATACCGAAGGCTGTTGTAGTCCGAGAGTTGCCAACCAGATATAGAACTATTTTTGCCCGTATTTTTCCCCCTCGTGCACTGCCTGAGAACACGCGTCTTTCGACATGAATCCCAGCGCGCCCAGTTACCCCATGGCCTCCCTCTATGTGGGAGACCTGCACCAAGACGTTACCGAGGCCATGCTCTATGAGAAATTCAGCCCGGCGGGGCCTATTCTCTCAATCAGAGTGTGCAGGGACATGATCACCCGCCGATCCCTCGGTTATGCCTATGTCAACTTCCAGCAGCCTGCTGATGGTAGGTGTACTAGGACGGAATATAGCATCGACATCTATGCACAGGAAATATGTTACACGATCTGACTCCATTTTGTATTAGTACAAAACGTGCTAGCAACAGTCTTTGGACACATAGCGTTTGTGTTTTATTAAGTAGGCTCTGAGATAGTAAATGTTGTGGACTGTATATTAGACTTTCACTTTCAGGTAACAGCACCCAACACTTGATGCGCTTGGAATAGAATTGCTTGCATGCCATTTGACAGTACAGGATCCTGTTGGTCAAGTCTAGCTTCTAGAAGACTAGAAAAGAAATGCCATTGCCAAATTTAGTGGTAGAGGCTAAATACAAACTGGTTCTATGTGTTTGGAGTTTTGATCAAATGTGGTCTGTTTTTCAGCTGAGCGTGCTCTAGACACCATGAACTTTGATGTGATCAAAGGCAGGCCTCTCCGCATCATGTGGTCGCAGCGTGACCCCTCACTGAGAAAGAGTGGAGTGGGCAACATCTTCATCAAGAACCTGGACAAGTCCATTGATAACAAGGCCCTGTATGACACCTTCTCCGCCTTTGGAAACATCCTCTCCTGCAAGGTAGATGGGGAGACGCTGCTCTTGTCTGTGTGTGCGATTGGTCAACAGCACAGACTATTGCTCTGCATGCCTCAACATTGCACTGGTGTGAAATGGATTGTCTGTGTGTGCGTGCATTAGGCTTTTGATTTGCATGATGTTTTGAGATTGCTCCTTATGTGCTTAAATATCCTCTTTCCAAGGTGGTTTGTGATGAAAATGGCTCAAAGGGTTACGGCTTTGTGCACTTTGAAACCCACGAGGCCGCCGAGCGTGCCATTGAGAAAATGAACGGCATGTTGCTCAATGACAGAAAAGTGTAAGTGGGACTATAATTACCCTCTTGAATGCATAAGTATGTTTATGAGACAATTTGATAAACAACGTTGACACTTACATGTAATCAAAGGAGGTTGTTTTTCGGGTGTTTTAACTGCATCTTGTTGACTAACTCAATTGCCAGTTCCATCTAATGTGTTTATTGTAGTCTTTCTGATTGTATACAACCCAGATGAGCTTGACAAACATCCCAGAGAACTGGGCATCGAACTGGGCTTCAAATACATTTTGCTGCAAACAGCCTTTCAAACTGGTACGAATGAGTTGTTCAAATAACTTGCACTTTCTGGTTAACACAACAGATTTGTTGGACGCTTCAAATCACGAAAAGAGAGAGAAGCTGAGCTTGGTGCCCGTGCCAGAGAATTCACCAACGTTTACATCAAGAACTTTGGGGAGGACATGGATGATGAAAAGCTGAAGGAGATGTTTGGCAAATATGGTGAGAGGATGATTTAGTTTTTGCCGGACAGCATAGCACAGCATTACACTGCATGAAGAGACTAGGAACATTTTAATGAGGCTATATTTGGACACCAGTGTATTGAAATGTTGAGTTGGCCTCTAGAGATGTGTTGATAAGAGATTGTCTTTTCCAGGGCCGGCCCTCAGTATCCGTGTTATGACTGACGACAGTGGCAAATCCAAGGGATTTGGCTTTGTCAGCTTTGAGAGGCATGAGGATGCACAGAAGGTTAGTGACACCTTGTGTCTCCCTAGATGTGGGACATGGAAGAAATTGACCCATACCGTACTTAAAAACTGAATGAGAACTGGAAATGCCTGCTAAGTTACTATAAATTTAAGAGGGCATATATTTCTCATAAGTTTGTTTCAGTGGAACTTCTTTTGTCTATGCAGGCTGTGGATGATATGAACGGCAAAGAGCTAAATGGCAGGCAGGTGTACGTGGGCCGCGCACAGAAGAAAGGAGAGCGCCAGAATGAACTGAAGCGCAAATTTGAGCAGATGAAACAGGATCGCATGACCAGATACCAGGTTTGTTGGCCTTCTACCCATTCTTGCCATGTAGTTGTAGTGTTGATTTTGACTGTCATCATGTCTTTGCTGATGTATCAGAAGGCCACAAAACATTGAGCTCTCATTGTTGCTTTCCCTATACCAGGGTGTCAATTTGTATGTGAAAAACCTGGATGATGGCTTGGATGATGAGCGTCTGCGTAAAGAATTCTCTCCATTTGGAACCATAACAAGTGCTAAGGTAAAGTCACATTGAAGTTTTAATTTTTTAATTACAAACAGTTGTTGAGTAAGAGGCTTTTATTGTTTTGTCCTTTAATGAAAAAATAATATTGCAGAACAGTTATTTCATATATCATCAATAGTTGCACTTTGAAAAGACCTGTTTATCTTCTCAGCCAAGCTGTTTTAAGTGTTTATCTCCAGTCAAGTAGATGTTATTAGTCTCCAAGGGCCGTTTTGCTTTACATCATGGACACTCAACACAAGACTGATAATCAGAATCAATAATTATCAATTTCCTCCCCCATAGGTGATGATGGAGGGTGGCCGCAGCAAAGGCTTTGGCTTTGTGTGCTTCTCTTCCCCAGAGGAGGCCACCAAGGCTGTGACAGAGATGAATGGGCGTATTGTTGCTACCAAGCCATTGTATGTGGCCCTAGCCCAACGCAAGGAGGAGCGTCAGGCCCACCTAACTAACCAGTACATGCAGAGGATGGCCACTGTTCGTGCTGTGCCCAACCCTGTCCTCAACCCCTACCAGCCTGCTCCACCTTCTGGCTACTTCATGGCTGCTATACCTCAGGTGAGAGATGAACAGAAGGGTTGGCCTCTTTCATTGGTCCTTTTTTCAAGTGTAAATTTATGGTGCCAATCAGTTTGTTACTGCTTGATTCCAGGTAGATGTTTGTGTCGGCCAGTGGTCTCCAGCCATGTGCCATGGAAGGCTAAGAGTATGCAGGTTACCATCGCAAACAAACACCAACACCAGCTCATTTCACTAATTAGTTGCCCCCCTTTGGTTGAAGTTGTGCTGATTAGTGAAATGTGCTGGTTGGAATGAAAACCTGCATACTCAGAACCACTGGCTAGGCTGTGGCTAATAGGAAAGGAAGGACAGGGTTAATGAGAAAAAACAGTTTAGTTCATCTGCAGTTCTTTCCGGTGTGATAACCAGACCGCTGGTCTTCATCCTCCTCAGGCTCAGAACCGTGCTGCGTACTACTCAGCCAACCAGCTAGCCCAGCTCCGCCCCAGCCCCCGCTGGGCCACTCAGGGAGTGCGACCACAACGTAAGTAACCACTACATTTACATCACGTTACATTTCATGGGTCTGTTACTTCATCTAGTTTGACATTCTATCAAGTGGAATGTGAAGTGATGCTTTAGAGTGGAAATAAAGGCAAAATTGGTAGCCCTCTCTCAGACTTGAGCAAGGAACTTGATCCACTGTGGATCTACCCCATCTTTGTAGGCCTAACTTTATAGAATTAAATTGTTCTAAGTGTAAGATTTTTAGGTATGCACTCATGTAACACTATTTTTTTTTCCTTCCTTCTTTCCTCCAGACTTCCAGAACATGCCCAATGCCATGCGTCCGTCCGCCCCCAGACCACAGACCTTCAACACCATGCGTCCCACCACCACCCAGGTCCCACGCATGATGACTTCCCAACGTATGCGTGAGTATTGAGGGTGACACAGCGCAACAGTACACCATTTTCCACACCCAGATATTTGGTTATTGTTTTAGAACAATAAAGTTGCTTTAGGTCAGGAAGCAACAGAACAAAAAGGCAATTGCACAAAGGGACATGAATGGCATCACTGCCTCTATATACATTCTTCTTTATGTATATGTGATGCAGTGCCATCTTCTCCTTTCTCTCCACAGCCACCCAGGCCCTCGGGCAGCGCCCTGCCAGTGCTTCAGCCACTGCTGCCCCAGTGCGTGCCATGCCACAGTACAAATATGCCGCTGGTGTACGCAACCCCCAGCAACACATGGCCTCCCAGCCACAGGTCACTATGCAGCAGGTAAGAATCTCAACCCATTTTAAATGTTTTAATATACTGCACAGCTCTGAACACAGCTTGAATATCATTTTGAGTTCATGTATGTGTAAACAAGATCATATCCAGTTCGTTGTAGTGTAGATTATGCAGCATGACAAATAAGGTCAAGTTAATACTATCTGATGTAGGATTTTAGAACAATTTGAGTGAGGTTAGCCTTGGGTCCGACCATAATAGAGATCTGTATTTTTCTCCTCTAGCCTGCTGTGCATGTCCAAGGACAGGAGCCCCTGACGGCCTCCATGCTGGCTGCTGCCCCACCTCAGGAACAGAAGCAGATGCTGGGTTAGTGCTTAGCATCAACTGTTGCCTCATGATGATTTAATCTGAGCATGGTAGCTTATAGATATCAAGTACTTATTTGACCTACTTCACCTTGGTTCCTATATTGGAATAAGCAGTCGTTTGAGTGCCTGTTCTTCTTCCCTCAGGTGAGCGTCTGTTCCCCCTGATCCAGAACATGCACCCCACCCTGGCGGGCAAGATCACCGGTATGCTGCTGGAGATCGACAACTCAGAGCTGCTCCACATGCTCGAGTCACCTGAGTCACTGCGCTCAAAGGTCAGTTAATGACTACTATTTCAAATAAATGACTATAAATAGTATGTATGTAAACCTGTTTTTGCTAGAACTGTATTGTCTTTTTGTGTTTTGTTTTCCTTCTTTGTTCCTGATTTTAAATGAGCCAGTATGCCATTCAGCCTCATCACAAGGCATAATGACTCAGTGGATTAAGTATGTGTAGTCTGTTGTGCATGGCATGCAGTTTTAATAAGAACAGTCCCTGTGCAGTGGTTAACTCAGTGTTGTGTTGTAGGTGGATGAGGCTGTTGCTGTGCTTCAAGCCCACCAGGCCAAGGAGGCTGCTCAGAAGTCCACTACTCCTGCTGGGGTTCCTAGCGTCTAAGAAGGTGAGGGCAGGATGTTATTTGGTATTGGATTAAATAATTAGACTGAATAGGTTTAAGTGGATTATTGATATTGACTTGAGTATGTGACATGAGTAAAATGAACAATGGCTTTATTGGTTAGATGATAATTCTGCACTCCAGTTTAAGTGTTTGTTTTGTTTTCTCTTACAGCTTGAGCATTTTGAAACCTGCTTCACCGATGGAAAAAGAGAGAAAAAAAATTAAACATTGAAAAACCTAAAACTCTGAAAACATCGCAAAATTATAAATTATTTCTTAAAAAAGAGATGAAAACAATTGATTCTGCCAGGTCTAGAGATGGTTTGACTAGACCTTGATCATAAAGCAAAAGTTTGTTTAAAAAAAAGTAAAATATAGAAAATTGAGATAAATTTGATGAATGCATTCCTCTGTTTTATGTCATTTTACTGTGTCAGTGCTCAGAATATCAGCTGTGTGCAGGTAGGTGATAGCTGAGCATTTTGAAAAGTAATTTGTATCGTAAACTACTGGCTCTAATAAATTCTCGAACAATATTTGTGCCTCCGCTGTTTCATGACCCACTCTGCCTGCCAGTTTACATGCACTAATAGTATTATGCATTAAATGATGACACCAATTTGATAAATGTATTGGGTCCTATTTATACCAAATGGGCCATGGTTTATTTCCTGTGATCTTTTGTTGAAGTCATCATACTCCTGTAACAGGATCTGCAGGTTTTCATTCCAATCAAACACCACCAGATGATGTAGTGACCTAGATGATCAGTTTCAGTGTGCCAATCCGTGAAATCACGTGTACTGTTAGTTGGAATGAAGTCCTGCAGACTCAGCCCTCCATGACGCATGTTGCCCATCCCTGAATATCAGTCTTTTACCACCTGGTGTCACTGTGGATCAATGAAATTATTCACTAGAACTCATTGTGGCAGTTTTTCTTTGGGGGGGGGGGTATCAACATGAAACTAATATCTCTTAAGAGAATATCTTTATTATCTGTGCTGTTATGTAGTATTAGCTGTTGCTGTCTGTGGAGAGCTATGTGACAACAGATCAGGTCTGAGACAGACTTTGGCTCCTTAATGTGTTCCAGGGTATGTTGCACTCTAGGGTAGGCTGTATTATTGCTTTGTATTTTCAGATTAAAACATTACTATGAACTGATGAGTCAGTATGGTGAAACACTGTTGTACTGTGTGTGTATCATAGATGATACTCAGCATTCACAGAAAGTAGGACAAAGTAACACTGCTGCTCACAGCTGTTGAGCAAAGCTTGAATTGCACTGTTGGGTGTTTTACTATAGATTAAAATGTGGATATACTCTACTTCATTAATGGAACAAAAAGGGATTTTATTGCTTTTATGCCCACGTTTGCCTCTGGGATGGAGTTGACTCACCTGGAAAGCCACACAGCAAATTTTACAGTGTTGATTTTTCAATTGGACTTATTTTGAGTTGATGTATTGGTTGGAGTGGTGCTATTCCACG